>BQNB010145480.1:6153-16713 GCA_026074375.1 Tanacetum coccineum
AGAACAGCAAAAAAGCCAACAAAGACATATATAAGAAAAAAAGCTAAGCAAAACATAAGAACCCTAAGTGTTTCAAACGTGTTACGAAATTAGAAAATTTCATACGATGGTAACTCGGTAAGAATTGTTGGAACTTTGAGGAGTTTGGCAAGTTTTCATGAGGATTTAACACGTTTAAATAAAGAAAAAGTACAACTAGTTGATGCAACAACTAAATGTAAGTGATTCAAAGCACATGGTACAAGTCTTTTACAAGAAAACAACTAGTATGTTGACTAAATAAAAGGTAGGAATAATAGGCTGATTTAGATGTCAACATAATAGTTGAAACCATCAGCCATATTCCTAACTTTATGGGTTGAAAACATGACCATGATCTCCATTCATTGGTTATGTTTTTAACCTATAAATAGAGGATAACTATTCTTATCTAGTGTGAAAAAAAGGAAAGACTAATAAATACACACAAACACAAACGTCCCTAATAGAATGAATCATGGTGTGTACTCTTTTATTTGCCAACTCATGTGTTACTGCTCCGCCATCGTCATTTTGTTGTTACCATTCCTGGTGGTTAACAACATGAGTCTGCATCAAATCTTGGGGTTCGTTATGCATGAGGCTTGCAGAGAATTGAGCGCATAAATACCTTTTAATGACAGGTAGTTTGGTCCCGTGCGGAGCTCTTTAACGGTTTTGTTATCATCCACAAATTAGTCCTTAACATTAAAGGTTGTGGGTTTACATTAGTTGGATGTGTAGATTCATATTTACTACTTATTAGTTATTATGTGTGTGAAACAATATGATATGTTATCTCAATTATTTACTTACTAGAGGGTGTATATGAAACGTCTTTAAACTAAATGCATAAAATCCAACAATTTTAAAAGGTGTTTATTAGGCTTTACGTGGGAGCCGTAAATAAGTTCCGAAGGGTTTATTAAATATGTGATAAAACTCATATTCAGGTCATGTTGTGTAAACTACTATATTCAATTATATTGTGATACAAATGTGTTTTGAATTGAGTTATAATGTTCGGTCACAGAAACTTGATGACTGGACATACTACTTGAGCTTTATATTTGTTCTTTGGGTTTTGTAACTCCAATTTGCAAATTAAAGATATCTGTCAATTTTAAGTTTTAAATACTTTGTGCTAATTGGTTTTAACCGTTGTGACAAATGGTTTTGGCCAGTGTCGCCGAGAAAATGTGATGAGATCTGGGACACTCAATTTACGATCAGGAATATTGTTACTCGTGTTACTTGTTGTATCCAATGTGGGATTGACTACAAGTCTACAACTTGTGAAGGAGTCGTCGATATATTTTTGTTACCAACTTAAATAAAGGTGTGTATGATTTATTTAAATGTATCATTAAATGTTTTGTATTCAACCAGATACTTTAAAAAATGTGTCTATGAGATGAAGTTTATAGAGAACCTCTTATAATACAAACAGTAAAAAAATTTGATTGTTGTGGTCTCGTTCTGGTTGTTACAATGGTGATATTCCGGATATATGTTATGTTTGCGTAGAAACAAGACATTGTACTCGTTAGCAAAAACCCGAAAATAACATTAAAATATGTGATGACATGATATAGCAGACATGGGATTTATAATCACCTTGTAGATGTCACTATTATATTGTTTCAATAGTTGTGGTTGTTGGGTTTTATAACCTAATTAACAATTAATTAACACGAGTACGCAGCGGAATAAATGATCACGTGTAGAACATAATAATTAACAAGATAGAAAACATGTACCTTTTAGCACGAAACGATTACACCGTTTTAAAGGTAACGTAACACCGTCTTATTTATAGCGTGTGTTTATTAAACGCGGTAAACCACTAGAATCAAAGGTATGATTCCATCAAGTCTTTTAACATATAGTTCTTAGCAAACGACGAGGTATGCTAGTACTAGTAGTGTATAACAAACGATCTTCTTCGTCTCTTGAATCTATCAACTTACGAACAAGAATCACCAAAAGGTGATGATCGAATACCAAAACGAAATCCTAAAGGTGTTCGTTTGGTTGGTTTGATCGGAGTGAAGAATAACAAAAGCCAAATGGCTTTTCTTGCCAGTCGATTATTAGGAAAGCACAAGTAGGGAATTGTGATATTAATTATCTCAAGTGTCCCACATATAATGAGACCCTATAACCCCTATTGATTGCCTAGACTCCCAATCCTTGTAGGATTTCTCTTCCAGTTCCGACTAGGTAAGAAAAAAAAAGGTTAAACCATCCCTTTATTCTTTGGTTATTTTTATTAGTCCCTCACGTTTTAACCGTTAGTCGTTTAACTCAATTATTTAAGGACTCGTTAACTTTAATGATCGTTTGTTATGCATTTATTATATTACAGTAATATATTTTACATCGTCATTTTAACATTTAAACTGTGTGCGTCCCCTTAAGGCTCTGAGATATTTGGGACATATATTAATCATTTATGGTCTTAAATCCACAGCTCCCTCTTGGCATGTATGAATAATTATAAACATGGGAAGCGTCTTGCACACGCCAATGCTCCCAAAAACATCCGCTATCTATTTTAGTGTGGTTTCTCAGGGCATGAACAAATGATTATGTGAATTTACAATCCCTTGTTTCGATACGTTGTTAAATGGATTTGGATCCAATGTCATTACATATTTAACGATTACTGTTTCTCATATTATGAAGTAATAAGGATTACTTAAAATCATGTGAGCATATCTACATGAGTTTTCAGGTGACGGCCATACACACATCCGATTATTTCTATGAGGGCCCCTGGTGGTATCTTCTTCATACAATTAGAGGTACAAATTCTATATTGACTACAAGTGTACAGTCATAATGTGAGCATAACCTTCTGACAAAGGCCCTTAGTAGTTACCTAATTCAGGAAAACTTAAAACTTTAATAACAGAAGGAAAATCCACATATGCTATACCTACTTGCATCTCAATTCTAAAGGATTTATGTAATAAAATCAAGTACAAGGATTCACTGATGACGTCGTTCATAAAGTGTATTCTTGTGGCGGAGGAAATCATTATTCATCTTATGACTTATCATGTGAGTTAGTGGACTCATCCTTCATATCTCCAATATCACAATCACTAGAATTGTCTTAGTTTAACAATATTCCATATTGTTAATACGGCACACGGGTTGAATTAGAATAATAATATTCATCATTCACGGGTTTGAAACATGCAAATATAGGACAAATTTATAAATATAAAATAACCAAATTACCCCTAATGTATCATTATCATCAAATAAAAATGTTTTACTATCCCTTATCCTAATACTAAAACACCAGATCTACATGAAACTTCTAGCAGACGAAGCCCCTTGACCCTGGCATGTTGAGTATCGCTTTCCTATTTGACTTAGCCTTTGTAAAAAGGACAGCTAGATGGTTATCTGTGGGTAACTATTTAAGTAATCCTTATTTCGCCTATTTCATACACACTCGCGACATAATGATGCGTCTTTTGATAGTGGTCTGGCGCTTTCTGAACTCCCGGTTCATTTGCATTAATGAAATGCAGCTGAATTGTTCGCAAGGTTACATATTTAAAGTTCATTTATCGTTGGTACAATACAAGCATGAGATAAATTCCTAATCCAAACAATGCGTTCCATGGCTAGCTTCTGATGCAGCGATGTATGCGATTCTGTAGAAGCATTGCCAGTGGTACTTTGCTTGAGCTCTTCCGAATCCACTGCGCCTCCATTCAAAACGAAAACATATTCTGTCGGAGACTTAGTGTCATCTCTATCAGTCTCGAATCAGCATCGCAATAGCATTTCAACTATAAATTCCTGTGGCTAGGATTCCCCATAATCCTAGAACATATCTTTAGTATTTCTTAAAATACTCAAGATTGTTTTACCACAGCAGTACAGTGAGGATACTTGATTCTGTTGAAATCGGCTTGTCATATTTTGCGTCGAACGCAAATCAGTCTATGGGCATCTAACCGCATAATGATGGATCATACAGCCGAAGCCATTTTTTTTTTAATAAAAAGGGGGGTACATTTCTTTTTTTTTTCCCAATTTTGCGATTTACCTCTTTAGGCGTTTGTGCACCTTGTGATTTGTTTAAGTTCAAGTCTTTCTTGCATGGGGGTATGACTCACGTTTTGATGTATCCATTTTATATCTCTTCAAGATCTTATCCTTGTATGCATTTTGACAAAGGGTCCAGTTAATCGCTTTCGATCTATCTCTATAGATTTTGTTCCAAGAATAAATGCTGCTTCCCACATATCCTTCATGGCGAAAACACTTTCCAAGATGATCTTTTACACCTTTGTAAAATTGGAATGTGAGTTCCAATGATGTTTATGTCATCAACATAAGAAAGTGAGAATATAACATACTCCCATTAGCCTTTTGATATACACATGGGTCATCAAGATTTTGAGCAAATCCAAACCTTTTGATTTCATCGTCACATCTTTATTCCAGCTTCTTGATGCTTGCTTAAGACCATAAATGGCATCTTGAAGCTTGCATACTTTCCTGGAGGATTAGATCAACAAAACATTCAGGTTGCGCCATAATAGATATCTTCATCAAGGTAACCATTTAAGAAGTGTTTTAAATCCATTTGGCCATTATTCATAATAATAGTATGCTGCTATAGATATTGAGAATTCTAATAGCTTACTATGTCAGAGACAGGTATGAGAAAGTTTCTTCATAATCAACCCCCGTAGAGTTGAGTTTGTGTAACCCTTTTGCTCAGTCGAGCTTTATAGACGTGTTACAATTTCCTTCAATGTCAGTCTTTTCTTAAAAGCATTGCTCCCAACGGTTTACAACCAGGAAGGAAAGATAATATCGACCAGGACCCATACCATATTGTCCATGCATATGATTGTTATTTCGCATTATAGCATCAATCCACTTATTAGATTCTGAATCCAACATTGCGGGCTTTTAGCTTGCGTGGTTCATTAAGTATCCCCTAGACTATGCTCCTATGCTTCTACATTTAGACTTACGGTTTGGAAGCTCGATGCGGCCTTTCGAGACCTACGAAGCGGAAATCACTTCCTCTTGTGGTTATGGTTCAAAACCCTCCACCTCTTGAGGAATGTTATAGCTATGATTTCAGAGGTGTTGTATCTTCTTATTCGTTGAATATCTCCAAGATCTACCGCCCTACCACTGATTTTCTTGACTTATGAAGAACGCTTCTCAAAGAATTCAGCATACCTTGCAACACACAATTTTGTTTTAGGTGGGAAGTATGAATTAGTAACCCATCGTTGCCTTGGGTATCCTATGGAAGATACACTTAACAGTTCTTTGTTCGAGTTTGTCAGGCGTATCTCTCTTCAAGAGCCTCACATCCCCAGACCTTTACGAAGGACAAGTTTTGAATTTCCAATACCACAGTCATATGGTGTTTTGTCAACCTTCTTAGTTGGTAACCATATTGAGAATGCGTGTTTGCAGACTCTAGAGCATAATTCCCAAAAGGATTAAAGGCAGAGTTGTTTCGATTTCTGCATAGATCGCAACATATCTAGTAAAGTCGGTTCTCCTCTCAGACACTCCCATTATGTTGTGGTGTGTAATGGAGGAGAGTAAGCGTTGAACATTCCGTTTAGTTTTAGATAATCTTTTAAACTCTTGGCTAATGTATTCGCCACACACGATCTGATCGTATTGCTTAATTGTCTTTTACCGAGATGATTGTCAACTTCATTTTTAAAACCACTGTGAACGTTTCAAATAACCTCATGTTTATGTTTAGAAGATATAAACATTAACCATATCGACTATAAGCCATCTGTGAATGTAATGAAGTAGCTTGCAACCTTGTCTTTGACACATGTCTATGTGGACCACATACCGTCTGTATGTATGATTCCAGAAGATCTTTTGCCCTTTCGTTACTTTGAGGGAAAGGTTCTTATGAGTCATCTTGCCAGATAAACAAGATTCGCATTTATCAAAGGATTCATCATCCGTTGACTTTAACAGCCCATCTTGTTGCAGCTGTTTAATACGTTTCTTGCTTATATGAGCAAGACGACAGTGCCATAGATAAGTAGAGTCCAAGTTATGCTTGACTCTTTTATTGCTAACATTATAAATAGAATTACTTTGTGTACAAGGTCATGAATATCAATTTCATATCATACCTTTAAGATAAGGGGGAATTATACCATAAAAAAACAAGCCCCATTTTTTAAAAAAAAAAAAAAAAATTTTTTTAAAATACAAATAAAAAATAAAAAAAAAAACAAGAACACCATTCTTTGAAACTGAATTCCACAATCGTAAAAATTGAACAAAATCCATTGTAAACCAACGAGAACTGAACTTTCACCTTAGTTATAGTAGGTGCATATGACACATTGTCTAATGAAATCACAAGGCCATTAGTAAACTAAGTCAAAAACTTCCAATTGCATTCTACTTGTGCACGAACACCAGTGCACGTACATGTAAGAGCTCCTTGTTTCAGCTTCCTTTCAATCCTAATTCATGTTTTGTAATTACATAGTTAGCTACCACAACCAGTGTCATACAACAAGGTGGTTATTTATTAGGAAATAAAATAATTCTATTGTGAAGATACTGAAGAAATGCAGAGCCAACTTGCTTACTCTTCTTCTGCAAACTCAGCAAGATACACAGGACAGTTCCTTTGCAATGTCCTACTCCTTACAGTGGTGGCAGGCATCATCTTAGCTGGGCGCTCCCTTAGTCAGGCAGGCTTAGGGTTGTGGGTTGTTGGGCTTGGGATATAAACTTCTTATCCTTTCCTTGGCCATTACCCTTATTCTTGCCTTTTGCATTAAGCGATTTCTTATTGGCCTTCTGGATTTTACCACTTTTAATCATCATTACTTGTGGTGTTTCAGCCTTCTTAGGTAAACCCTTCTCATACTCAATAAGCATAGCATGAATTTCACCTATTGTCTTCCCCATGTTATGCATATTGTAATTTCTTCAAATCCACAAAAAAAAAAAAAATAAATAAAAAATCTTTAGGTAGGCCAATTCAAGGATTTAGCCTACTGTGATATCCTGTGGTAGCATATAACCAATGACGTTCCAGTTGCTCCACATTTTTTCATCTTAAGGACATAGGCAGCAAACTGATTTTAACCTACCTCTTGTTTGCAAGCATGGAAGATTGGATTAAGTCAAACTTCTCATCAGCTTGTTTCTCAATCATAGTTCTAAGCTCCTTGAATCATGTCTACGGATAGTGCAATTTTCCAAACATGTCTATGTGTTCAGGTGTCATACTCCCAAGCATAAGACAAGCTATCTCAGTTTTATTTAGCAGTGATGAGCTTCATTTAGAGCGTTCCCATCTGAGCCATATGTTAGTCAGAACAGCCTCAGAGCAGGAGGTAAAGGTTGTTCAATGACATGCATTTTCTTCTCGACTCTCAAGACTAACTTAAGTCGAGCAAACCAGTCATTGAAGTTATTACCAGAAAGTTTTTCTTTTTCAAGCATCGACCTGAAAGCCAAATGGTTTATGTTTTGAACAGGTAGTGCCATCTACAAAAACATAAAAGTTCAAGAATTAGTATTTTCGATAATACTCCTTGAAGAAAATTAATTACCCATGTTTAGTTAAATAAACAATTAATTTCTAATAGGTTAGGACCCAACTTGACATACCCCAACCACATCAGTTGATATGCTATGATGGTGTATTCAAAAGGTAATCAACGATTGATTATTCACAACTTTTTGCAATTTCATATACCTTATGGGACTACATTTATTTACAATAATATATTGTAAGCATGTTTTCCTCCATCTAGGCCGGTGTTAGTTAACAGGTCCTAACCAAAAACACGCTAAGTCGTCATTTTTAAAACAGTGAAATATGTAACACTACCGTCTCACGGAAAAAGTGTTTTATAATTTACCTTGTGATTGATAATCTACATGCGTCTCACGAATCAGGTAAAGAGCAGTCTACAAGTGTCTTTTATAAATTGGATGGCAAAAACATAGTTGCAAAAGGGTTTTTATGTTGACGTTGTCAAATATGTTCGAAGAAGCATGCATACATCTTTCGTAACATTTATTTTAATAAAACTTTTACTCAATTAAGTTATTAATACGGTATCACCTATTATCCTTGTTTCTTATATACATAAATTGTGATACCTTAAAATAATCGCGATTTCATCGTGTGTTTAAATGTAAAGATTTTCTTTTTATCGAGGGAAAAGATTAACGAATGATTAAAAAATCATTCAAAACCTAGACCAATCGAGACTTACCTACTAGTATTCAGGTAAGGAACTACAACGTAGTAGGTATTATAGGGTAATGGTATCTACAAGACCGAAGTCTTGATGAGTCTCCCCGAACCTTAACCTTGCAACTAGATAGTACTTTTGCAAATTACGTCATTAATAAATATTAAATCTTTAATTTAAAACTCATTATGAATATAAATTGCTAGGTCTAATCAGGATGATTTTTACAACCTGGATTGTAAGCCGGATCCATTTTGACTTTTGCAATATATAAGTCATGATTAAATGCCTTATTTCGATATCAATTAGTTCATGTTTATTTTTTGTTTTCAGAAAAAAACTCTTTTTTTTTCTCACATGTCGAAGAACTTAAAATAAAAATAATAACTTCAACTATAACTAAATAACATTTATTTAAACACACTTAACATTAAGCATTGCAAACATTATATTGATCTAATTATCTTATAATAAAAAAATGCATTTATTCATCATTAAGGCTCCTTCGTTCTATAAACTCGGCCATCATAATCGAAAACAATCGGATTGCGTAAAAGGAACTATATATAAGTCCTTACTCTTCTCATCCATCAAATCACAATCACAAACTTTATTTTTGTTGTATCCGCATCACTCATTTTCACCAGAGGCTACTCGCCGCCTCCACCACCGTCACCTCATCTGCATCCACCGTAGTTACCGTAGTAATTTAAATAACTGTTAACCATTAACAATCACGAGTACGCAGCGGATATGGATCAAGTATGAGCATATGATTAACACACATAATAAATAAACAATAAGGGAACATAGAAAACTAACCCTTGAAGTCAACAGCAAATGTATCAAATGAGATCTAGAAACCCTTTTGAAACTAGTGACTAAATTGTCACCTTTACGGTTGCTCACACAACACGTCAAACAAGCACGCTACCATGCTAGTAGTTGTTTCACGTAAACTAAACATCACGTGTCCTGTTCTTATTCTAACCCCACAATCAGATACCGTAAGAGGTATGTTGGGTTTTATAACCTAATTAACAATTAATTAACACGAGTACGCAGCGGAATAAATGATCACGTGTAGAACACAATAATTAACAAGATAGAAAACATGTACCTTTTAGCACGAAACGATACACCGTTATAGGTAACCGTAAACACCGTCTTCTATATACGCGTGTGTATAATACCACGCGTAACCACTAGAATCAAAGTATGATTCCTCTAAGCTTCCACACACTATACGTTCTTAGCAAACGACGATGTATGCTAGTACTAGTAGTGTATAACAAACGATCTTCTTCGTCTCTTGAATCTATCAACTTACGAACAAGGAATCACTAACAAGTGACAATCGAACTTAAACAAAAAAACCAAAAGGATGTCCGGTTGATTTGTTCTAGCGTAAATACAAAACCAAAGTCACAATAACTTTGAATCCGGTCAAAAAAGGTAGGAAGGAACAGTCGATTAGTTTTCTAAGTTATATCATAACTAAAGAAAACATAAACCATATATATAGAGTCTATACCCTAATCCTTGTGGGATTCCACTTCTTGTTGACTAAGGATACAAAATAAAAGATCCAACCCTTTAAACTTCGGTTTATAAATAATTAGTCCCTCACGTTTAACCATTAAACGTTTAACTAATTATTTAATACTCGTTAACTTTTAACGATCGTTTGTTATACATTTAATATATTACATTAATATATTTACTCGTCATTTAACATATAAACGTGTGCGTCCCCTTAGGCTCGAAAATATTTTCGGACATATATTAATTCATATATGGTCATAATCCAACAGCTCCCACTTGGACATGTATGAATAATATAATAACATTGGTAAGCGTCTAGCAACACGCCAATGCTCCCAAAAACATCCGAGTGTGGTTTCACAGGGCATGAACAAATGATTTATGAATTTACAATCCCTTTGTTTCCGATACCGTTGTTAAATTGGATATGGATCAATGTCATTCCATATTTAACGATTCTGTTTCTCATATATGAAGTAATCAAGATTACTGAAAATCAATGAGACATATCTTCTTGAGTTTTCAGGTACGGCCATACACACATCTGATTATTTCTATGAGGGGCCCAGTGGTATCTTCTTCAACAATTTGAAGGAACAAATTCTATATTGACTACAAGTGTCCAGTCATCATGTGGCATAAACCATTCTGACAAAGCCCTTATTCAGGACAACTTAAACTATATCAAGAAGGAATATCCACATATGCTAAACCCACTTGCATCTCAAGTCTAAGGATTTAT
>BQNB010145481.1:0-16713 GCA_026074375.1 Tanacetum coccineum
AATCACGTAAATTTACGATTGAGTTCACTAGAAAAAATAAGAATTTTTTATTTGTGTTCCTTTAAATTCATGTGAAAATTTAACATGAACGTAACATCATTGTTAAACTCACATTATCTCAAGAGCATCCATGGAACTAATGTCTGGAAGTAAACCTTGTTGGAAAGTTAATCCATAAATCTTTGTTGATTCTTTGTCAAGTTAGAAAGTATATGTGTGTATTATGTAATTTAGATTAGAAAGCTTGTAATTTTCAGTGGTTTGAGCTAGCAGGCCAACAAACCCAATAGATAGAAAGTAACGTCATTTTTAGGTTTAGAAAAGATGTGTCGTATGCTTTTTACTAAGGGACATATCTGTTGGTTTTATCAGAACCATCACAACCCTTTGTAAAGTGTCGATTCATTCATTATAAATAGGTAGGGTTCTGTAACATTTAACATCAAGCAAAAATACAATTATATCAGATTCTTGAAATCATTATTCGCAATATATATATCAGATTCTGAAATTTCTTGTTTACTATTTTTGTTTCACGCAAACTAGTTCCAAGAGAAGAAGAATCAGAATCTCACAGATTCTGTAGAAAGAAATTATATATCATTGGTATCAGAGCCAGTTTGACAGATTAGAGAGAAGGAGAGGGAACGAGAGCGGGCCACGGAAAAGGAAGGAGATGGGGGAGAGACGAGAGAGAGACAGACAATTTGATTTAGGGAATCAAGTCAACCAATGATTCAGGGAATTGTTCCAGAGAAGAAAAATAGAGACCGATTGATTCAGGGGATTAATCAAGAGAAAACCGATCGAGATTCAGAGAAGAGAAGAGAGAAAGGGAGGAGCGTTTTAAAGAGGGGGGAGGAACGTGAGATCAGAAGGAAGAGGAAGAAGAAGGAGTTGTGTTGGGTCGATTAATAATCTGGGCCTAATAACACGCACTACAAAGGATAAAAGTAAGAAGGTTTTAAATTGGTTTTAGAAGAAAACAAAATCAAGAGGATATGTCAGTAGACAAAGACGAAAACAACAGAGTTGTTTATAAAGAAATCGCCACACAATTATATCAATGCCTAGTTTTAAACAATACAAACTATATATTATGGGCATTAAGAATGAAGAAGATATTAATGGCAAATGGAGTATGGGACTTGATAGAAGGAACAAGTACATCAAAAGAGACTCATATAAAAAAGGATAGTTCTGCATCAGCATATCTATTTCAAGGGTTACTAGAAGATTTGCAAATGCAAGTTGCGGGATGTGAAACAGCGAAAGAAATTTGGGACTCTCTAAAGTCCAGATTTATTGGGACAGAAGATGTACAACAGGCACACTCGCAACAACTTAAATCAGAATTTGAGAAACTTGTGATGAAGGAAGATGAATCAATAAATTCATTCGCCGGGAAAATGATGAGTATTATTACAAAGGCTGCTACATGTGGATTAACGTTTGATGAGCAAACGAAAGTACGGAAGGTACTTAATGCAGTACCAGATAAATTTCTGCCAATAGTAGCAACCATTGAAATGATTGTAGATTTTAAGACCGTAAAATTGGAGGAGATTATTGGGAAACTTAAGACCTATGAAGAAAGGATTAAATTTAGAAAAGGAAGCCAAGAAGATAATAGTGAAAGGTTGTTGTTCACACGTCTAGGGAACTACAAAAATTATGAACGCGACGATGTAAATGATAGACGAAGGGATGGTAATCCGACACAAGGAAGAGGCCAAGGAAGATTCGCAAGAGATAGTAAGAATGAAGATAGTTATGATAAAAGAAGAAGAAAACATGGAGATCAAAACTACCATAGAAGAGACATTAGAGAAGTAGAATGTTATAATTATCATAAGTTTGGACACTATGCAAGAGACTGTCCAAAACCAGACCGTAGACGAGAAATGTCAAACCTTGTGGAAGAAGATTTAGAACCAACATTATTGATGGTTACATCTCTAGAAGAAACCAGCTGAAAAGGAAGTTTTGGCATCAAGACATTAAGATTTTGAAGATTGGAAGAAAACAAAGATTTATAGATTAAGGAGGAAATTGTTGGAAAGTTAATCCACAAATCTTTGTTGATTATTTGTCAAGTTAGAAAGTCTATGTGTGTATTATGTAATTTAGATTAGAAGTCTGTGTTTTTAGTGGTTTGGGCCAGCAGGCCAACAAACCCATTAGGAAAATACGATGTCAGTTATAGGGTGAAAAGGTGTGTCGTATGCTTTTTATTGAGGGACATGTCTGTTGGTTTTCAGAACCATCACAACCTTTTGTAAAGTGTCGATTCAGCATGTATAAATAGGTAGGGTTCTGTAACATTCAATCAAGCAGATACGCAATTGATTAGTTGTATATCAGATTCTGGAAATCATTATTCGCAATATATCAGAAATCAGAACCTGCGCAATATTTCTCACTAAGATAGGCAGTAAAACAGTTCATAGTCCATATTAGCATCCAATACAAGGCTAACTAACAAGATGAATTCCTCCATACCTTGTAGACCAGACCAAAGCCGCCTTTCCCAATAGTGTTTTTAGGAGAAAAGGAGTTCGTCGTAACTTCAATTGTCTTCAAATCATATTGCAAATTTTGTACTGTTGCTATCTCCATTCCAGCTAAACATTCTGAAAAAGCAATCAAAATAGCAACATTTCAAGGTTTTATTTAGTGTTTTATTGCAAAGTGGAGACTGTTTTCGCCATTTTCAGACAGAACTATCAAAAAGATCTCTAGTGCATTACTGTAATGTTTTGTTGCCTTTTTTTTCGAGAACAATTGAAGTTTAGAATTCTACATGCAAAACAAATGAATCAAAAATAAATTGATCATCACTTTAGTATCATCTATAATACATTACATACCAGCATCTTTCATTGAAGTTTGCTTTTGTTCATCAAGTAAACAAGAAAAGCTTGTAGTCTTCTCCTTTGACATACCATCATTTCGCCGTTTCTTTATAAGATATAGCAACACACCAATTACAATTAGTCCGAGGGAACCACATATCACCGGAACCACCACATATATCGTTCTTGTAGTGTTGTTTTTTCTGCCTGATTACAATGTATTTGTAAAAATTCAAACTCATGTCTAACCGAATCTACTATACTCCAAAACAGCAATAAACCTATAATCAGTTTTAAGCAATCCCTACCATAAACTGATTTAAAAATTTAACAACTCAAAGTCAGATCATGACATTTTAATAAACTTGTACTAGATCACAACACGCCAAAGATTCTCAATCAAACAACAATTCATTTCACCTTAAGCAATCCAAAAGTCAAACCTGCTTATCTACATACTAGAGTATCCAATATCAAAAAACACCAATACGCATACAAACAGTTTTAAGCAATCCTAATCCTAAGCAACGCATACCATTAGTGACCTAGGAAATTAACCAGTCGAACCTTTAATACAAGTCATTCACATGTCAAATCATCAATCAAAAGACACAAAACACGATATTTCAATTATACGTAGTAACTTTTTTCTAAACGCAAGTAACTATTTCACAATATATACACCACAAATCTATCTCAGGTGTCCTAGTTGGGCCGTTGGAGAGGCATTTGGTAACTTTAACTAATTATTATATTCTAGTGAGCTTATAAGATCCAATTTCAACTATACAGATCAGTACCTGACTTAGCCTCACCGGACAAAGAAATCAACGGCGGATCATTATAAAAATGCTCATTCGAATACCTCAAAAAACAATTTGGATAAAAAACTCTCGCAGCAACTCGACGACTACAACACTTTCCAATCTCCTCACTCGCATTAAACAAACACTTCCTACACATCTCTTTACTCAAATCAGGTGAACATTGCATCATAGCATATATCCTAACCAATCCAGATCCAGCAACTGTCACATTACCAAACCCTAGCTTCCTAACTGAACCACCGTTAGCCGCTAACGCCGTCAACTTCACCGTTAACTCACTCAACGCTTTACTAAACTCAGTCACCTCATCCTCATCAACTGTCGCTGAGTTATACAGCTCACCAGATGTCCACATATCAAGTACACCTACTATTTCACCTTCAGAAAAACGCACTATGCAATCTGAATACCATGCAGCTGCTTCTGCATGGTTAGGACAGTTACGTAAGAGTGAAGGTATAGCTGTTTTGACGCATTTTTCACACTCGTTTGGTCCGATATCTCCACGGCATAAAGCGGTGGAGGTGACACGTGTAGCGGTGGAGTTGTAAAAGCCGCCGTGTGATGCTACGTTTCGGGTGAGCGAGTTTAGTGATTTTATAATATCTTGTTTGAATGTGTTTGTTAAAAAGCTGCTACTAGTATTGTTTCTACATCTATATATACCGAAATCTGATGATTGAGATATTGTTAGGTTAAAATTTGTGATTGTTAGAAGAAGAATAACAACTATGGATATGAGTTTCATTTTTTTTATTAAGTTTTTTTTATAAAATTTGTGAGAATAAAATGAGTGATGAGATAATTATTATGCCGAGTGATTGACTGTTTTGATATGGTTCTAGAGATCTGGAAGATGAAGTATACACGTGATGTCGTCAAACTAAAATGTGTTTTTTAAGGTTTTATTTTGATTATTTTTATACTTTTAGTAAAAAGTGACTAAAAGAATTTTTTAATAGGAGACAACTTTACAAGAGACATGTGAAAATGAGTTTTTGATTTCATCGAGTCATTAAGTTAATGTTAATTTGCAATGATGTTGGTACTTACTACTTATAATAGATTTTGAAAAAAGGTTGTGTTGTACATGCATATTCTAGATTAGATTTGCGATTTCTCCTTCTATGATGTGCCACAAATAATTTTTTCGTGTTTTACTATAACTTTTATTCACTAATAAAGTTAAATCGTTATTAAATCGGGTTTGGTTAGCACCAACAACTGAATATTGTTTCGGGCTAATTCTTGGTGAATGGTCACACCTACGAGGGAAAGATTGTTGTTTTTTTAAAAGAAGTATGGACTGAACATGCAATTTTAAAAGAAACGATTTCTACAAATTACTCTAAAGAAAAATAAATCCATGTGGTATACACGTATTCTTGACCACCCTTCGGACCGCCCGGCATGCTAAAGACACGCATGTTCGACAACTTAGGAGTCACGAAATATGTAACAAAGTGTTGGAATGAATCTTATAATATTTGCTATCTGTAAAAAGTTCTCGTTGACTATTGGGAAATTGTATGTAGTTTGTTTTGACTATTGCCCCACAAATAGTCATGTTAGATTTTATATTCACATGGTTAAATATTAAAAATAGTGACATGTTATCTAACGAATTAAATGACTAATATTTGTTACCTAACATTATTTATGAATGAATCAAAATGACTTTTATAACCAATTTAGGTCGAAACCCAATGAATATAAAAGTTATGGCTATAAAATTAGTTTTCAGTAATTAATCAATCTACGTGATTGCCATGTCTTTGTTTTATTTGGTTAATTATTAAAAGTCATAACTTATTATTATATATATATATATATATATATATATATATCTTTACTTATATATAGGAGCAAGGATATGAGTTGGTATATGTGACTAGGCAAGAAACAATGACATGGCATCTACATGGCACTATTTTGGGAACAATATTTGCCACGTCAAAGGGCATTTTTGTCAACATTTTATTTTTTTTCCGAAAATTGTTTAAAAATTTGGCATGGAAGGATTCGAACCCTGGTCATGGCACTAAAGAAGTAGTGCTTTACCACTCTACCATGCTAGGTTTTGTGGTAGACTATTCAAAAACTAAAATGCCATGCTCTAATAACTCTCATGATTCAAATTGTTTCACTTTCATTAACTGCATCCTACAATTTTGCACTAACAATCTGGAAACAATTGACCAAATCAATTCATTCCATCTTTAACTAATCATTATCATTCAAAAAAATAAGAGAAAAAAATATAAAAACTCATTCAATCAAAATACCCACAAACACAAAATGTGTTTTCTAATTCAAAACCATATTTTATGTATCTATACCATGTTTATCTCGCATGTGTCCTTTTTTTGGAATCATTTCTATACCTGTTTCATGGATTTATACAAGAGGCTAGAATACAAAAAATCTTCATCTCCGACTAAACGGTAAGTTTATATTCTAACCAGTTTCTTTTAGTTAACAATTTTATGGATCCGTCATGTTTTTATTTTTTGTTTTCATTTAAAGTTTCAATTTACAATTTGCACATATGGATCTTTAGATTGACAATGGAATATTCTTTTCTACTAGAAAGTGGAGCAAACCCTAAATTCAATGATAAGTCTATGTTTACTTAAAAGTAATAATTTTTGATTCAGGTCAATCTCTTCGTTAAGTTGATGCAACAATCCACATTTGAATTCCCACTACCTCAGTCGGTCATAGTTTAAGGTAACTTATTATGATTTAACTTATGTGGACTGCACCATGCTTAAATCCAGAAAAAAACAAAGGTTGTATAGTTTCATAAAACATAACCTTTATGGTTTATTTTTAACTGATGGAGCTACTTTTTATTCTAACTTTTTTTTGTACAAACCTTCTATCGATGTGTAAATGTATGAAGAAGTCTGTTAATTTCCTATATCTTATTATATTAATCTAAAGACTTACGAGTTGTGAGCTTATTTTATGGATCATTCTGAGGAACCTTACAATGTGTTTAGATTATAGGCAAAAAGGTGAGGATGTATAGTGATTAAGAGCTTTTTCTATATTACTCAACTTCACATGTTTTACTGGTAAACAGCTTTAATAAGTATTGTATTTTATGTTATACAGAGGAGCCATGGATGAACTTGGATGGAGATATACCTCCAATTTGCATGAACATATTACCACTTGCTTCTTCTTCATCAATGTATTACTATCTTTGCTTCTTTAAAATCAATAAGCACACTAAGAACGCTCTGTCTATAAAAGTTTAACTTGACTGCATTGTTTTGCATCACTTATTATATGTGCTACCTTAATGTTATGCAAATACAAAATTTGTCGAATATCCTATAATGAACCTAATGTAATGATGTGTACTATGAATTTGTTAAATACAAAAATTATCTACTAGTAATTTAACAGGCGAAACAAGAACAAAACAATTATCTTTTGACTAAGATTATGCATGTTTTTGAAATTCTTTTTTTTCGACGAATTTTCTGATCTATCTACCTGTATGCATCTGCTTTCTAATGATCACAAAATTTAAACTATGCAGGTCGACATCATTACAAAACTCCTGCCTCTAACTTTCCGTTATACTTTACTTGCGGCAGGTGCACTAAAAAAACCGTAAGTCTCAGTCAACCTTATTTCTGCACGATGATCGAAATTTTATGTTTGATGTTTATCTCTTTATACCGATGGAGACGCTGGGAAATCATGGATCTCTTGGAGGAATTGATGCACTTTTGGGTTGTCCTATACATCTTCCATCTTCTAAGGTTAACTTTTAGGATCTACAACTTTTACTTTATTTATTGTTGTAGTTCCTTTAGATTATGAATGTGGAATTTCTATTTATTTGTTCATTTTAGCACTTCCAATACCTCACATCATTTTTTGCCACATATTAGAAACACGTCATTCTTTTAGGGGTATGGGAAAACATAGAGGTATGTATGTTTAAATTTTTTGGGATGAGGATATTAAGACATTTTGACTCCGTTACTGAGTATAAGACCAGTCTATAATTTCATGAAGTTAAACTGCATGAAAACTAAAACTGAATGTTCATAATAAAATAACGATGAACGGATTATTTGAAGTCTGAATTGAGCTCTTTTTAGTGTTATGTGTGTATATAGAAACTCTAGGCGTGTATGTATTGATTCATTCTTACTGTACTATATGAAATCTTAACATATGTATGGCCATAAGATTAATTCATTCTTACTCTACTAATTGAAACATTAACATATGTAGGTCCATAAGGGGTGTTTGGATATGCTTTTGAAACTAATAATTGTTGAGAATTAATGGCATAATAACAACTAATGTTGTTTAAAAGGACGAAAACTACCCTGATGAAACTACTATCATTAGCCAATTTGACCTATTTTAAGGTGTAAAGAAACTTGAAACTTATATTATCGTAAGTAATCACTCAAAAAACTAATATCGCGGTGCATACCCTGGTTGGAAATCCTATTTACACCACTGCTAAAGAGGAGTATATATGTCAAATGTATGCATCTTGCCATAATTATATATACATTTTTCCATAACCGTATATATAGAGGTTGCAACTTTGGCCCATTTACCTATACATGGGTCAATTCAGTAAATAGGTCAAATTGGTAGAAAGTCACCCCAAAGTCTATTATAAATGCATTCGGTCCTGAATCATTTATTTAGAAATTAGATGCTTACTGTGGCCAATGTAGACAAATTTAACTTTTGTGCATCAACCCAACCCATATTAAAAAATGGCCCATTTAGACCCCACCTAATTTGTGACACGTATACCAAAAACTCCTAAACTCACCGTCTCGCCACCTTCAACTGTATAGATGTTCCTTTTTTTGTTTTTCGTTTCGGTTGATATGTTGTATCTGTTAGTAAAATGGATTGGGTGTGATTTTTCATAATCATTCTTGTGACTTGAAGAAGTACAAAATCTCATTATCATTTTCTTGCCAAAATTTTGAAGATCTAATCCAAATCTGATTATTTTGACGCGAAACCATGAAACATAAATAAGGGCGAATGGGTAATGGTATCTGTCCATGAGACAATAACTGATTGATCGGTCTTGTGTTTTGGTGTTTACAGGGACAACATTTGCTCGAGTTGTGAGAAAAGGAAGAGCTGTGTTTTGTATATCAGTTTGACACCAGCAAAAGACATGTATATAGCAGGTAAGGCTATCACTGATACATATATATAAACCAAGTTGGTTCCAGCGGCATCAAATTTCATTGAAAATAGTTTTAATGGTTTCTATAGTCATCGGGTCATGACAACTTTAAGGTTTTAACGAATTCCATCTTTCTGAACTATGTATGTCCGTTAATACATGTTGGTGTTGGATCGACACGAGATGTCAACCATTCATCTTTTCTGTGTGGCCTTGCAACCTGATCATACTCTAGCTCACTAACGTTGTTTTGCTTGCCTAGGATGTCCTAAGAAGAATTTTCAGGTTAAAAACAGACCAAAACTTTAAAAGAAAAATCTTTTGATACTGTTTCTTCTAGCTTATTAGTGTTGTATATTATATTAGCTATAAACTAGAATGCGCTGAATGGCACAAATCAGAAACACGATTATAAATAAGGTTCATGGAGAAATAGATTTATAGCATGTCCAGATGTGATCTGGAACTTATAGATTAGTTGCTACCTTAATATTGCTCCTTCACTTGAGTAAATATACACTTAATATCATTATATTGCTCCAGCTATTGGCATCGATCTTGGGAAAACTTAGTCATGTGTTTCCGTTTGGAAACACAACCACATAGAAAAGGATCAAGGTAACATGATCACCCCGTCGTTGTAGCCATTAATGCCACTAAACGTTTGTGGGCGACTCGGCAAAAACCAGGCTGCTTTGCACTCCCTATCAAAACCCCATCTTTTGTTAGTCACTTTTAAACGATTCATTCATTGATTATAATGTTTGAACAATGTTTATATATTAATTTAAGTATACATAAGCAGGTGTTAAGGCAGTTGATTGGAAGGAGAGCAAGTGATGAGATCGTAAATGAAGACATGAACTTATTGTCTTTTAAGGTCGTGGTAGGGAACGATGACAAGCCTGAAATTGTGGTCACATACAAAGAAGAAAAGAGGGAATATGCTGGACTTGAACTCATGCATATGATTAATGAACCAACATCAGATGCAATTACTTATGCTTTTGACAAGAGAGCTGGAGTAGATGTCAAGACCAATGTGTTACTTTGGTGGTGGCACTTGCAGTTTATAAAACTCATGCCGTTTAATTTTGTAATTTATCTATTAATGATTAGTTGGTTATATCATTTTTAATCGACATAAACAAAACATACACGTAGATTTACTATGTAGTAAAAAGAAGCTAACCCGCCCATCGGGCGGGTTATGACACTAGTATATATATATATATATATATATATATAATATATATATAATATATATATATATATATATCATAATATATATAAAAAAATAGATAATATATATATATATATATTCAAAACCACCCTAAAATATGCAAGAACATACGAAAACTACTCTAATTTTTTAGTCTAATTACGACTTTTTTACATAACAAACTTTATTCACCAAGTATCTAACAGATATCTAGCGATTTCTTTAACAAAAAAATACCGCCGAAAAGGCCTTTCAATAACGAGCAAAATGAGCCAAATATTGATATACTTTAAACATACATACTGTTTTATAAAATATTAGATTTCAATATTTTTTGCAAAATCGTACACAAAAAAAACTTTTGTCAAAAGAAACCGCATATATTGGCATAAAAAATATATAACAAATCGAAGGCCCAATCTTTTATATAATAAAAGAATTACATCATTTCGGAGTTTTCTATTAGATTAAATCTTATGTGAAAATAAATTGGACCAATCAGAATGCTTGATTTTGCCACGTAGGCAAAATCGTGCGATCTGATTGGTCAATAAAAAGTTAAAATTGAATAAATTTAGTCAAAATTGAAAAAAAATTGGTGGAGAAATTTGATGGAGAAAAAAACACATAAAAATATATGTGTCAAATTTGTGAAAACAAAAACTTGAAAAAAAGGGAGATAATTAATAAAACTTTAGTAGTTTAATTTTATTGAGTTAATTGCATAAATGGTCCCTGTGGTCTGTCGGGTTTAACGAAAAAGGTCTCTAAACTTTTTTTTTCCGGATCCTGTCCCCAAGGTTTTCACCCGTATCGGGTTTAGTCCCTTGACCAATTTTTCCGTTTGTTTGACCGTTAATTGTTGGTTTAGTTGGTATAAATGACATAAATACCCTCGTGCTTGTTTCAGAAATGATCCCTGTGGTTTCTTGTGTTTCAGAAATGGTCCCTGTAATAGTTAATTATTTTATTTCTTTTATTTGCTTTTTAATTTTTTAATTATTTTATTTCTTTTAAAATTTTAACTTTTTTATACGTTCCATTTATGTTTTATACCGTTATTTTAGGTTTTCATCCGTTTCAATTAATTTTTATGCGTTTTGGAACATTTATATGTTTTCGTCCGTTTTTGTACGTTTTTTTTACGTTCCAAGTTTTTGTACATTTTGTCCGTTTTTGTTCTTTTTATCTGTTTTCATACGTCCGTTTTTATATTTTCTTTGAACGTTTTTTAATGTTTTCATACATTCTTATACGTTTTTAACGCTTTATACATTTTCATCCGTTTTATATTTTTCGTACGCTTTCATCCGTCTTTTATCCGTTTTCATATGTATTTTTACGTTTTCGTACGTTTCCCATTTTTTTGGTTTTTTCTACGTTTTTTAAGTTTTTTCTAAAGTTTTGTGTACGTATGAAAACAGATAAAATTAAAAAAATAATAAAAAAATTCAAAAATAATTAAGTATAATAATAATAAAAAAAATAATAATAATAATATAAATAATAAAAAATTAAAAATAATAAAAAATAAAAATAATAATAATAAAAAATTAAAAAATATAAATAAAAATATATAAATAACGAAAAGTTTTTAAAAAATTATGTAAAAAATTAATGAAAAATTCTCGGTTAATTTTTAACGAAAAAATTTCGGCCAATTTATCGTCAAAATTTAATAAAATTTTATTTAAAATTTTCGGTAAATTTTTTTTCGAAATTTTTATTTTTAAAACATTTCGAGAAAATAAAAGCTGAAAAAAAAATTCGAATTTTTTTTTTTAAATTTCGAGAAATTTTTTTTTTAAACATTTCGAGAAATTTTTTTTTAAAACATTTCAAAAAAAAATTTTACCGAAAATTTTAAATATTCTTACATAAATTTTAAAAAAAAATTAACACACATTAATTAGAAAGTTGAAAAAAATATTAAAAAAATGAAGGACTAAATATGTGATATCACATAAACCACAGGGACCATATTTTTAAAGTTATATATGTTTTAATGTAAATATATTTGAAAAGACAAAAATACCCATAAAGTTAACGGTCAAGTGACGAAAATGTTGGTCAAGGGACTAAACCCGATACGGGTGAAAACCTTGGGGACAGGATCCGGGAAAAAAAATTAGGGACCTTTTTCGTTAAACCCGACAGACCACAGGGACCATTTATGTAATTAACTCTTTAAATAAATTATATGGAGTTAAAAGTGTAAATTTATAAATTTACAAGTTTTATTATAACTTTAAAAAATAAACAAATAACCCCTTAAACTTTAAACCTCTAGACTTTATATTTTAAAATACAAAAAACGTAAACAATTTCTTACTTTCAAACAAAGATTTAACATTATCTTATCACATCTCAAATCTACCCGAAGAGTTTTTGGTAGATTTTTCATTGTCGGTCTGAAATCATGTTGTACAACCAAATCACATCGAAGGTTCACTTGACCCGACTCCGGGCTACCTAAAAGGGTTGTTTCGCTGGGATTAGTTGGCTCACAATGTCGAGTCAAAAACAAGTAAATCAAAAGAAAAAAATTAGTAATCATCCTCAAATTCATATACTACGTAATATATAAAAGATTTAATGAATCTATTATCTCATATAATTTATTCGATAATACTCTAATAACATAACTTTATAAAACAGAAAATATATATATATGGTGGATGTTTTTTATAAAAAACATAATGTCTAACCCCGTGCGTGCACGGCCCCCAATTTTTTAAAACTAGTTAAATGACTAATATTTGTTACCTAACATTATTTATGAATGAATCAAAATGACTTTTTTAACCAATTTAGGTCGAAACCCAATGAATATAAAAGTTATGGCTATAAAATTAGTTTTCAGTAATTAATCAATCTACGTGATTGCCATGTCTTTGTTTTATTTGGTTAATTATTAAAAGTCATAACTTATTACTTATGTTAAGTGTTCTAAAAAGCGTGCTATAACGGCGTGAGGCGTGGCTTTAAAGTTACGAAATACATTAAGGCGTCGACTTTAGGCGTGGCGTGAGTTGAAGCGTGAAAAGACGGGCGAAGACGAAAAGTGTGACGAGTTAGCATTTAGGGGATTTACTATATTTGAAATATGGGCTTGCATTTACTAATGTTTTGAATTTGGGCTTCGATTTACTAATGTTTACCACCCATATAATTATGAAATATGATATAATCTATAAATCTATGCTTACTTTTTACCGCCTTAAGTCACGCCTTAAAAACGTCATGCCGTCACGCCTTAAAAACGTCATGCCGTCACGCCTTAAAAACATTATGCCGTCACGTCTCACGCTAAAGCTTGAGGCTTGGTCATACCACCACGACGCCACGCCTCACGCTATCTATAACCTTGTTTATGTTGCATATGTTACGATAAATACCTGTCTTAAACAAATCATTTCAAAGAGTAATTATGTTGAAAAGCAATAAAATTATAGTCGAACAACATTTCTTCAAAATTGTTTACTTATCAAGACATAGTAGTGATTAGAGACGATCATGGTTGGAAAATCGGATCCGATCAAGATCGGTTTAGACCGAAAACCGAATTGGTCCAAAGCACATGACCGATGACCAGACCAAAATGTCCAGTTCATGTTCGGGTAGGTCCGATCTGGTTCGGTCTTTGATCCGATTCAATCCAACAAAGCATAATGGTTGGTTTTGCTCAAAACCGAACTGGACATGGCCGAATCGAAAACCGAATATGAAATAAACGACAGACCGAATACCAGACAAAAATATGTCCGACCCAGTCCGATCCGATCCGCAGTATATTTTGTTCAACCCTAGTAGTGATACACCGTAAAAGAATTAAAAAAAATACCGAATGCATCGAATGAGGACATGTAAAATAGCATATGCATGTGATATGTAGACATTTAACATAAATTATTATTCGATTGGTACGTTACCAAAAAGACAAAGTAACATGTGTAAACGCTAGTGTATCTTTAATGTATGCAACAAAAGCTACTCAGAAAAAAAGCATTTGGTCGTTTTTCACCAACTTAAAAGTTACGCGTTTAAACTTTGCTAAAACCATTTGTGAGATTTATTTTGAGATAGATGGTAAGTGTAAAAAGTTACCGATCTAAGAAAAAAAAAAGTGAGACATGCTTTATGTGGATTTTTTCTTTTTCCACAAAAGGATTTTAACATGAAAACGTGAACCGTAACATGTGTCATGTGTATATAAGTTTCTTAAAGTGAAAAATAGTTACTATCTTATATTTATACTAGAGAATTGATTTATTAAGAGAAAATAAAACAAGAAAAATAAAAAATATTTTTAGCCACACATTTAAAAAAAAAAGAATTTAATGAGAGATGTATCTTTTTTCTAGACGCATCTAAAATGTGCGGATGTAGTTATTTCTCATTCTTCTCATTTTATTTTTATTTCTTATTTGATCCTTACCTATATTTATATATAAAGTGTGTACACCCTTTTCTTGAATGTTGAAATTTAAAAACAATTATATACAGTAAGAAAACTTAAATAGTGCTTAATCCTCAAATCTTAAAACTTTTATTATTATTCGTTTATTCATAACCCATAAACTTTTTTTTCTCGCAACAACTATAAATTGAACATGTAAGTGGTGCATTAAGGGTCACACCAAAAACAAAGTTTGCATGTATAATTATTTGTCGTTATTCACCGTCGCTTTGTACGAGTATTCGTCCTATCATTAATGTGAGAAGTTTCATAAAAAATTTACCCAATTTTTTGTGAACCACACGAGTTAATCGGTCAAAAAATCGAAACCATGATTACCCCAAAAGATTGAAACCAAAAGGTATTACAATAGATAATTTGAGATTGTTGATGAGTGCTAGTATGTATAACTTGCGGGACAAACATATGAAAAATAATTTTAAATTACAAACATATAGAAAACGTAAATTACACAATTCATGTATAAATATTTCTTATAGCCCCCTTTTCCATGTATTCGGACAACATGTCTTAATCTGAAATATTAAACGTAAAATAAAATAAAATGTTAGCCTAAAAGACATATAAGACTTGGTGTTGTACATATGATATGGATATATTGTAATGAACACAAGACCTGATTATAAAGTAAGGAATTATCTTATGAATTTCGAAAATCCTTATGTGCATATCTCATGTAACAATTGGGAGATATGATTGCAGCAGCCTCTTTTCCACTACAACAATCATGCATCATAAACATGATTGGAAGAAAACATTGGTTACATGCATCTTGTCCTATGTCAGCAGTACATTGCATAGCCATGTACAAAGTTGAACCATTATAAGACTCGGTCCCTGTAGCGTATTTTGCAAATTGATTCCCTGCGGCTGCTTCAGCTGATAGCCGAACTACCACATTATACCGAAGTTTGTCAAACCTTTCAACATCGGCCTTAACAGATGTTGGGCTAGCTAAGAAAACCCAAAACCAAGGATCAAGTTCTTTAAGAAAGATATGACCGGAGTAACGTATCATACATTTCTGCATAAATGCCACTGCTTCCTTTTGGTTAGGACACTTTTGTCGAAGCAATGCGGGTGTGTCCTTTATACATTGTAAACATTGTTCTGTTTTGACATACCCGGGGCACATTGCAATAGCCGTAACTATTTCACCTGGTTTATCGCCAGCATATTGTAGGAACCATCCACCGCCCATTTTATCTTTTGGTAATGCAGTGAGTGCAGACATGAGGTTTTTGTGGTAAGGGCTGTTGAGTGTGTAATTCTCTCCTTTATTTCTACATCTGAAGATATTATCATAGAGTGATTCGGGTCCTGTTTTTACAAACGCATCGATCATGAATGCTTGTAGAAAAAACAAAAACAAAATTATGGGACTCATTTGTCTTTGCTCACAGTCTATGCTGTGAAAATTGATTGCATTCTTATAAACCAAAATTTACTGTTGTAAAACGTAACTTACAATAGAATAGAGTTTGAGTTTTACACAAAGCAATCACCCTAAAGAATAGAGTTTAGCTTGTATACACTTCTAACTCGGCCAACCTAATCATGTTAGAGTCATTGTAGAATGTCTTTAACTTAAACTTTGTTGATAAGTTGTTCTGTAACTTTTTTTTATACGTAGTATTTGTGTTGTGGCAGTAATCTGGATAATTTAATATATTCAGAAGGATGCGGTTTTCCATAGCAGTTAAGTTTCTACTTTCCAAATTATGGATGAAGGATCGTTTTCTTATCTTATTTGAAGGAGCATGTACGTTGTCCTAACGTAATAGCCGACATGATTAAAAACTTAAAATTATTTTTGAAACATGTGATGATTTATGCCTAATGAAGGTTTTAACATGTGATTATTTACTCTTTTTAAGTTATGTTTGGGTATTGGTATAAACTCATAACTCGTTAGTTGTAAGACGGGTTTTTGCACTCTAGGGTCATTGTACTTTTTAAAAATGTTCATTTAGGTCATTGTAGTATTTTTGTGTGTGCTTAAGTCATTATACTATTATTTAAACTTAGTAGCAGAGTAACTAAACTTTCAAAACTCATACTACCTCCGTCCCACATTAAGTGTCCGGCTTGACTTTTTCAAGTCTTTTTTCTTCATCTTTGACCATAATTATCTC
>BQNB010145482.1:0-11469 GCA_026074375.1 Tanacetum coccineum
GAAACATTAAGGACAATGTTTGATTTTAGTATGGGGTAGTATATCTTCGATATGATCTTGCCTACTTTTGCTCGTTGTTCTCACGTACCCCGTTTTTCCCACCAAAAATTTGAAAATTTTTAAAATTTTCAAAAATAAAATAAGTGTTTTTGTTACAATTTTGACTTTCTTGCTGGGTAGAATAAGAGTAAAATTTGACTAGATCGAGCGTGTTGAGCTCTAGCTTATTCCCTAACTTTTAGGCTAAGCATTCGCAAAATTCACGAAGAACAAAAAATGATAGAGTTAAGTATGAGTAGGATGCTAAACAAGGATTAGTTGGAAATCTTAGGAGCTCGTGTATGTAACTTATTGCTTTTTCTCCCATAAGCTCTTAACCGGATTAATATACGTGCTGTTTTTGGAGATTAAACTTAAATCAACAATTTTTATGTAATATATAGCAAAAAATTTAGTCTTAGTTCAAATTTATACTTGAATTTTTCAAAAAGATGTCTTCTCTATATTTAAAAGAAAAAAAGAAAAAAAAGAAAAAAATGATAAAATGTTAAAAAATAATAATGAAAGCTGCGGGCTGATAAAAGTTTACTACCTCTTGCCGGCTCACAACCGATGTGGTAGTCTTCTAAAGAAAGCCCCTAATAAGAATAAAAATCCGAGACTGATAAAAGTTTGTTGCATCTTGCCGGCTCACAACCGATGTTGCAGCCTTCTAAAAGGTCGAGGGTTACAATTGCATAAATGTTTAATATTAAGTTTAAATTAATAAATAGATTTCTTTTTGTTAAATTCAAATATGCTTTCGAACTTTGACTATTCTATTTTATAAGCTATGTATATTCGGGAAACCTGAGAGTTTTTGAAACCTAAGGTCCGTGAGTCCCGATACTAGTCTCTGTGGGGTGTCAAAAGCTGGTCACTTAGCCGTAAGGTTGGGATGTGCCGAGACGAAAGTCGCTACATGGGATGATCTCGCCTTCAAACTCATTATTCTTGGGTGGAACGTGAAGCATAGTATTTTGCAAAACGTTGATGCATGGTTGAAATTCAAAATAGCACATTCACCTAAGATATAATAATTGTCGGGAGTGAAAAGTTCACAAGTTGCAAATATGAGTAGTGTTAGCATCTTTACTGATATTTAACTGTGATTTCGTTTTAAGCTTGGTTTGGATAAGTGAAAAGTCGGGGACGATGAATTTATCCTATTTGGGGCATTCTCGGATCGAAATGCATCTTGTTCTATGATCCCTAACAGTTATGGAAATAACGAAAGTCGGAAAATTCTAAGTTTATTCTATAAAAAAATGGAAAAAGTTTTGAAAATGGGAAAATGGGGTGTTTTAAATCTTGTGACTTCTTAACTCTCCCCACAAAAGTCTTTGCTACTTTTCAAAGATTTAGTTTGGGGAAGTTTTTGAGGTATTTGGTTTTAGAGCATATAATATTGCGTGAGGACACGCAATCGCTTAGTTTGGGGAATTTTGATATGTGAGAAATCACATATCCTTTTTATATCCAAATTGGCCCTTAAAATAATCATAATGTGCAAAAATATACTTGTATTTGTGTATTTTGTTGTTTGTGAATGTGTAGGTACGGATGTTGCAAAAATCACAAGAAAACAGTCAAAACCGGACAAACACGAACACGAGAACGGAAAGAGTGCAAAAGAGCCGGAAGTTTTTATCAATGGTCAACATAGTCAATCCTTGGTCAACATTGGTCAACCACAAAAAGACAAAACCTTCAAAAATACCAAATCAGTCCTCAAAGTTAAATCATATTACACAAAAGCCCTAAAAACCCTAACACCGTTATCTCTTTTATACTTAAGAGATAACGGTCGTTATCTTCTTATAAAACCAAAGCCTGTTAACCCATCACCATTGGCCCATAACCTATAAGCCCAAGTCAAAGTTATATAAGCCGGGTCAAAGAAAGTCAAAAGAAAAAAAGGCGCGTAACTCTGTTAAGAGTTACTATTCATCATCATCTTCAGTTTATCCTCGCGTCAAAATCATGGGGTAAATCCAAATTGAGGACGTGGCTCAACAATTCAAGTGACAAGGTATGATGTGGCAGAGTTATACGTCATTGAGAGCTCTTATTGGTCCAAGCACACAAGGAAGGACACGCGGGAAATTAAAGAAACACACCAATGATTGAGATTTTGCACTAAATCTAGTGCAAAAGAAGCACAAAGGGGTCTGACACACGGAATGCCACGTTGGCAATCCGTGTGCTCATCAAATCAATCCAACGGACATAAGATGGGATCCAATGATTGGCAATGATTGAAAGGCCAAGATCAAATCAAGAGGATTGTGTGCAGAGGTCTAGATCCTTCTCTGCAGGCCTATAAATTGAAGGCTCTCCTCACTCACAAAAGAAAGGAGAGTTTTAGTTTTTAGTTTATTAGTTTTTTAGAGTAACTTTTAAATTGTAATTTTCTTTTAAAAAGTAATGTTTAGCTTATTGTAATCTCTATTTCAACTTGTACTCATCTTTATTATCAATAAGAATTCAAAGTTTTCTATTTTGTGCAATTGTCTTTTCATAAATCTACTTTTATGCAAAAATATGGTTTAAAAAGCTTTTACTGTTTCATAAGCTTCTAATAAGCTCGTCTCAAACTCATCTAAGTCTCTAAGCTTAGATTGAACTAAATTCAGTCATTAAATTTACTTAAATCTAAAATCAGTTTAATACCTAAGCTATGGATGGATTTGGTTGCTTTGGATGATAAGCTCACCCTGGAAGAGCTTATTGGACTTTACTAGCTTATCCTTGTGATAAGCTAGAGCTTGTTGATAGCTCACTTGGGTTTTATCTTAGCCATGTTTAGAGCAAAGGCTCCTCTACGTTTCTTCTTTACAATTAAGCTTAAATTTCCTCTATTAGATTTAATCTATTTCATACTACTTATTATTTGCTTATTTCAGTTTATATTAGCTTATAATTGCTTATTATCTTTGTTTAATACTTACTTAGTTCAATTGTTTGTTTAGATCTTACTTTTCATGTTTTTAATACAAAATAAAGTCATAAAAACAAAAAAAAATTTAGCTTTAGTTGTTAGCTTATTGTTTTTGCTTATTGGATTGTTGAAATATGTTCATTTAGTTTGTTATAAGTTGTTTACTATCTGGTCTTTAAAGAGTTTTAGCTTAAACAGCTTTTATCAAGTTAAATAATCTAAAACAGTTTTTAAAGGGGTGTTTGGGACAATGGGTCAAACGGGTCAAAATGATTTAAAAACTCTTTTGGGTCACTAAGCTAAGTTTAATAAGCCCATTTAAAAGGAATTAAGCTGTTTTAAAAAGTTTTTAAAGTCTAAAACTCATTTGTTAAGATATGTCTTCATGAGTTTTGATTCTGAGATGCTATAAGCTGTTAATGTAGCAAATTTGCTTAAGTCTAGTTTAGCAACTTATTTTTATGTTTGATATGCATGTTAAAGTGTTTTATGCAAGTAGTTTAAGTGTCTTGCATTGTGCATTTGATTTCATTGATTGCTGTCAAAAGTGCAGAGAGTTTAAGAAATTTTAAGATTTTGCTTTTTCAAAAGCTTGTTGTGGCTTATCCTTTATTTCCAAATGCTTCATTTCAAAATGCTTTCAAAATGATCTGTTTGTAGGTTTGAGAGCCATAAGGATCTGTTAGAGTGCTTATTTTTAAGCTCAAAAGTGCTGTTTTGTTAATTTTTACAAATTTTTCTAAGCATTGAATCTGTGTGAGATGCCCTTTTCATGAAGCCTTTTAAGTGCTTATTTAAGTTTCAAAATGCTTTTTCTTTGGAGCTTATTGTAGCTTTTTGGCTACTCTTTTCAGAGGTATAAGCCACTAAGCCATAAGGAGCCCTTAGCTAGCTTATTTTTAAGCTAGAAAAGTCCCTATAGGCCTTTTGGCTTATCAGTTTTGGTCAAAAGGTACATTTGGCTTATTTTAGCTTATCTGCTTATTGTTATTGCTTATTTAGGTTTAGACTAGCTTATTAGGTTAGTATAAACCCATTTTAGCTTATTTGGTTTTGCCATAAGCTTATTTGAGCTTATTTGCTTTCTAGTGTGAATTTTAAGTGTTTTTAAGCCTTTTTAGCTTTTCTGTCTATCTAGCTTATCATTTGTGCTTATTTTTGTTCTTATGTGCTTTTTAGACATAGCTTATTGTCTGTTTTAGTTTATTTGTAATTTTCGTTTGCTTATTCTCCTTAAAAAAACGAAAACAGTTAGTATTTTTGGACTTAGTAGTTTTTAAGCATTTCTGTCATTTTAAATTGCTTATTTCGTGCTTATTTTTGAGTTTTGAAAAATATTGTCTTCATTAAAGTTGTGTTTTTACAGCTTATTTATAAGCTGAGTTAAAAAGTTTTCAAAAAAAAGGGAAGAACGGAAATCGTGGGTGAGCAAGGCTCGAAGCCACAACCTCTACCCTCCTCACCTTTATAACACACCACACACAACACACTCAACCAACGCGCCCTGGGGACTTTTTCATTCTAACTTTGCAAAATCTATTATTTATACACATTTTAGCCTTTTAAGTATAATAAGTTGTTTTCGCTTATTTCGCAGCTTATTTGATAAGCTGTGTTTCCAAGCTTATTTTTCTTAGATTCCTCATTGTTCAAGCTATTTTTCATAATTTTTTTAGAATTTTTATAAAATGTTTAGTATTTTTTATATTTAATTTTTTTAAATTCGTTTTTAATTCATAAAAAATTATAAAAAAGTCAAAAAAATATAATTCTCTTATAGAAAATTTTCTTTTATCATATAGTTCATAGGAAAAATAGTTTTGCTTCCATAGGGTTTAAATTGCAAAATTTCACTTTTTAAAGAACGGGATTCATTCCCGTTCACGTTTTTCGTGTTTTTAAGCTCAAATCAACTCCGTTTTCATTCTAGTTTTCTTTAATCTTACTTTTTAGTTAATTAGAGTTTATTAAAAGTGAAAAATTCATTTTAAGTTTATTTTTGGAAATTTAGGGTTTTTAGTCACAGTTTAGGATTTCCGTTTTTAGCTAAAATTTATTTTTCCTTAAGTATTTTTAAGTTTTTGCCTTATTTTTCTTGTAGTTTTAGAAAAACAATATCAATCTTATCCCATTCAAACATCGATTCTCTAAACGACTCTCGACTTTCAATTGCTTTCCTCATCGGGGATAACGACCCGGGAATCATACTTCCGGATTACTATAACTGAGATCTTTTGATACCTACCCTTCTTTTTATATATTTATAAGTATATTTTATATATATTAAAGAGTGTAGTCAAAAGTGATCAGTGTTACGTCGTATCCTTGATCTTCGTACTTGCTTAATTTATGTTACGGTGTAACCATTTTTGGGGTTACGCCGTAACATTCTTCAGAAAATTACACTTTAAGCCCTTTTTCCCTTGTTTCTTGTCACTTTCCTGCATTTCACCTGAAAACTACAAAATGATAGAAAATATTTCATTTTCGAGTGTTAGTGAAACATTTGCAGGTAATATAGGAGGTATTTTGCCACCAAAAAGTATTAAATATTTGATGTTATCAAATATCCCCCCACTTGACTTTTGCTTGCCCTCAAGTAGAACCTGTTAGAAGGTTTCATAAAAAGATTTCTCGAGAATAACTTCAAGAAATGAATTTATAAAACTCTTATGCTAGAAAACATCAAATCCGAACACCTCACGAAAAGGGGATAAAAAGTCACTCAACTCTCCACTAGTCTAAGTGTTTCATTTTCGGGGTGATCGCTCAATTGCACAGTCATAGCATGTATTCTATCATAAGCTTGGAAAGTACACAAATCTGCACAAGTTAGAATTAGGGTCTAAAGAATTCTTAAAGGCAACAAGGGTAATATGGTTTTAAAGGGTGATAGAGGGGTTAGGATAGACATGAGATACACATTTAATGATTGTTAATATAAAAACACAAAACAAATAGTCTAAAGTAATCTAAGGTTATCATAACTAGCCACTGTCCATCCATGGGTTCAAGAGTCTAGGTTCAAAAATCTGATCTTCAATAATGGGCTAATAGCTCTATTCTTCATGAGTGTTGGGATGACTTGGTGTAACAATGGGCTACTAGCTCCATAATTCATGAGATGTCTTGGTGCAATAATAGGCTACTAGCTCCATTTTTATTTTTTTATTTTGCACCATCTTTACATTTTTTTAGCACATGGGTGGCTTTTTTTTGTTTCACCCTCTTTTCTTCATTTTCTTCATGATAAATATGCAACATCCGATATTATACGCACATCCCCTCACTTGAGATAAACAATGTCGAAAGTGGTGATACATGGGGGTCTTTATAGATCATAACTGATTGGTCTTCCACGAATGCATATTAATCTCGTTACCATTCCCCCCGAACCATGGACTTAAGTAGCCAGAGATTTCAACACAAAGAAAATAAAGACTACAAGGTAGGCTAAGGTGAAATGGTGTAACAAAACATATAGAGTAGGGTGAAAACATAGATTGGCTCAATATGTGTGATCTAGGGGTATCTTGCACTAATAATGAGTGCAACAAAAGGGTTTATCATGGAAGGTTGACAAGTAAGTGTAACAAGTCAATAAACACACACATATAGGCTATTTGGGTAATTTCCTAAGTGTTGCCTTCTTGAACTATCTATTCCTGCTAATCAATTAGGTATCGAAATGATATACAGGCCAAGTTCTAAAGTCTATAAAACTACCGACACACTCAATATTTTGGTGGATTTTTGAGTAATATGATGGAAACAAAATGTTAGGCATAAATCTCACCAAGTATATAAAGGGTAATGTGCATTCGGCAAAGATTAATTTTAGTTATTAAAGAAAAATTTGTCAAAATATTTAAAATTGGCATAATTTTCAAAGAAAACTAGAAAATCGAAGGCAAAACATACGTCAAGTATTAATTCTACTCCCACCCCCCTACTTGATTTGTACAATGTCCCTATTGTACATTAAGGAAATGAAAAAAAAGGAAAGTAGAATTAAGACAAGAAACTCCCTGAGCATTGCTTTGAAATTTGAAATTTGGCGGAAATCTTTAGATTATTTCCGTCTTCTCGCAATCTCTTAATCCACTATGATCACAAAACAAACCAAAGCATAAAACCGTTCTACAAGAATTATGAAGTGTACAAGAAATACAAACCTAACTCACTTTCATAGGAATCACGGTTGCATTTAGCATATGCAACAAGCCTTTTAAACCACTTAGTGGCCCAAGTGGACGAGTTTAGTCTCGTAAGGGCTTCCAGAGAACACACCTACAAAGTCCATTTACTTATACAAGGTTAGACATGTTTAAAACTTAAATTTTTAAGATATCAGAAGGAGGTTACGACGTAACTCCGGTGGTTACGTCATAATCAAGTGGTAATTTTTTTTAAGTTTGAGTGGTTACTGGGTAACCTTATACATGATTACACCTTAACTGTTGCAAAATCAGCAAAGTTACCACTTAATTACTGGTCGAGTTGGTCTCGACTATTGCCTCCTAGCTGCTGGAACCTGCAAAACAAAGTTAAAAAACATACAAACCAACTAATATGCAGAATGAAAGATAGGCGTGGGGTACCTCCCACAAAGCGTTTATTTTTATTTGAGTCACGAGCTTGACTCCACCCTTATTTTCCAAGTAGTAATATGTTCCTTCCCTCACTTGAGATTAAGTACGAGTGAGAGTAGCAATGAACACCATGATTGTGTAAATTTGCTACTAGGTAGGGAAATGATAAATTAGAACCATACTACTAATGAGATTTCATTTCCCTTATTGTCATGCCGGTTTTGCGTGATGATTGGCTCACTTGGTGTAGTAATTTTTAAATGAAGGTCTCACAATCATATGTCTTTATATCTGAGAGCTCTTTTATATTCATAACAGGGTTATTATATGCCTTTTTGGCAACCTTTGTAATATTAGAAAACTCCTCCTCGAATTTGTTCAATTGCTTGTGAAAAATAGGACTAGTAGCCGGTGCTATATAATTGTCATTAGGTGGTGTGATGTGAACTGTCTGAGGGGTCAAAGGTTGCATTATGTCATCATTTAGAGGAATATCATAATCCTGTTCCCCATCCCTTACAATTTTCTCCTTATCATGGATTGGTCCCAGTGGTATATAGGGTTTCAGTACTGGTTCAAGGTTGGGCAAAGTGTGTATGGTAGGTGTTAGAAATTGCCTAAGTCTTTCTATATCCTTGCCGAAATCCATGTCTACTTTATCATCCTGAGCATTCGTATTATGAATTTCCTCAGGATTTCCAACATGCAAACGGTTTCGCGAGTTTTGTAAGGGCTACCCATTTGTTCCTTTAAATGTCCTAGAAACGACGTAGGTGGTAAGTCATGAGGAACCGACTCCTTCATGTTTTCCTTACCCATTGTCTTTATTGCCTTGACTTTTTCTCCTGTATTAGTGAGGACTTTATGGGTTAATTGATAAGCTTTTTCCTGTAGGTTCTTTGTTCTAGTTTTAAGTGCCATTATGTTTGATTTCGTATTTCAAGGATCTTCCTCATCTTTTCATCATCCGTGGTCTGTTTTTTAATTGTTTCTTTGCAAAATTTGATGATGGTTTCTTCCAAGGATTCCATATATCTACTATGCTTGATTGCCTCGTCCTCTTTTTTGAGAGGGTACTCCTTGGTTAGATATTCCCCTTTGAAACTTTCGTGAATGTTATCAACGTTGTCCAAGATATCGTTGATTTTTTCCTAGTGGTTGTTTCATCATACCAGCCATGCGAATGGGCTGCCATGACTTGTATTGATTCAAAGGCTTGTGTTGGTGTCATCAGAGGAATGAACTCGTTAGAGTCAAGAATTTTGCGGGTGGAGATGTCTAATCCAGTGTAGAAGATATGAACATTCTGTTGACAGTTTAGATCGTGCATCAGATATTGGTAAAGAAGATCATTGTATCTTTCCCAAGCATAATACAATGTTTCTTCCCTTTCTTGCTTGAAATTACAATTTCTTCTAATTTCTTGGCAGTTATGAAAGGGTGACAATATCTCCAAATAAATTCTTTTTTAAGGAGATCCCATGTAGTGATTGACCCTACTAGAAGCCTGTCTTTCCATCTCAAGGCTTATCCCTTGAGTGTAATTGGAAAATCCCTAAGCATAATGGCATAGTGAGTGACGCCAGGGAAGTGGAAGAGACCCATAATCTCTAATACCCTACACACATGTTCGTAAGCATCTTCATCATCGGTGCCTGCAAAAAGTTTGTGTCTTAATTCCCTTATAAAGTTTGCATTTATATTGAATTCGACATCATTGCCAATCTTAGGGTTCACGATGCCAGTTTTAATATCATCAAGAATCAAAGCTAGCTATTGCTCCATGGTGAGCGCGCTGGTATCTACATCATTTTCCATATCTGAAAGCTTACAAGAAAAACTAGCAGAATATATTTACAAAAGAAAATATATACAAAGAATTTAAATTATTACTAATCTTTTAGCTCCCCGGTAGCGGCGCTAAAAACTTGATGCGTATTTTGTTTTACTATATATTTTTACCAAGTTTTAAATTTATAAAACTCGATCTACCTGACAACGCACTAACGGGCAGAGAACCCGATCGTGGGTAGTATAGAATGCTAAATCCGAGGTCGTCCCAAGAGCTAAGTTGTAATTAGTTTTAATTTGAAATGTTACGTTTTAAAAGTGGTTTGAATTGATTGGAAATAAATTACAATAAAATAAATTACTGAAAATTAAAAGAGATATCAGGAGAGAAAACGTACTAACCTAGTTACTTCATTACTATTTGTTGAAAATGTTTTCCTGTGCAATGTTAAACTATGGTTTCATTAGTGGTTTCTAAGGTCGATAGACTTGAATATGCATATGCAATCTATCCTATACTTCCTGCGATTCTGACTCAGTCCAAATCGTATAGGAGGTAGGATATCCAGGTTGTAGTGATTAATCCCAACTATTCCCAAAACATATCTAATAAACAATAAATATTATTAACCCTCTCTAAAAGAGTTCTTGTCCTTTTTAAGTATATTAAGTGATAAGTGCGGAGATCGGTTAGTTCCTACACTAAGGGTCGGAGTCATAGATCCTCCCTAGTGCCTGATGGATCCTATATTGACTAGATAATCTAATAATGGGGCAAGCCAGGTCCAAACCACCGGTACTACCAAAACCCAGGGTTACACGATAGTCAAGGACTATCTAATGAAACCATAATCTAATAGGAAACAGACATCATAACAATAGTAATTACATAGCTAGGCCAGCATGGGGAGGGTGTTGGTTACATTTGCTTCATTATATGTGTGTGTAACTCACTAACTCTCTCTTTTCCTTATCTAATATTCTACACTTTCCTTTCTACTTTTCTTCTACTTATTTCGTGCTTATTATGGGAATTGGTTAGCTTATTTTTGTGTTTCGATCTTAGTTATTTTGGGATATCAAGTGGTATCAATTGCCAAGGGGTTTTATAAATTTTTGAGTCATGTTTTAAACCCATACAAATGGATTTTTTTTAGCTTCGGCTTATTTTATTTCTTGGAGTCTTGATTCTTAAGCTTGTTTTTAGCCTTAGTTTATAGCTTATTAAGTAGCTTAAAGCAGCTTATACAAGAATCAACACATAGTTATTTTTGTTTTGTACCTTGTTCGTGGTTTTTGAAAGGAAAACGCATACAAAAAAAATCATCAAAACAAGCTTTTTGTTGTTATTTTGAATCATCAACGTGTACTTTCATTACTTTAGGGCTTATAAGAAGCATATTCAAGTCTCAAAACAGCTTATTTCATAACAAAAATCTAGGCTTATTTTGAATAATGGCGGTTTGTGCAAGTTTTTCTTCATAGTGATTTGTTACATGTTGTTTAGCTATTTGTGAAGTTTCTTGGTGGCAATTTGTGCAGTTTTTATATATAGCGATTTATGCAACAGGTTGTAGCGATTTATGCTCTAGTGATTTGTTACATTTAAGGGAACGTAATGCTGCCCAAAATTTTATGCCATAGCAATTTGTGTACTTAAACCGTAGCAATTTGTGTAACAAAGGTGTAGGAACCCGATTAACACTTCACTTCACTTCATAACACGAATCAAGAACTAGAAATAAGAAAAGAGATAAAGGTTTAGAGAGAGAGAGAGAGAAGAGAGAGAGATGAGAGAAACTAAGAAAGATATTTTAGATATTAGATTTGTGAGAATAGATTTCTTAGATATTTTCTTAGGAAAATATCTATATATATATCCCTACGACGCGTGAGATATTTAACTAGGACTCAGGCTCGGGTTTTGCTTAGGATTATACCCGAAACATATACAATATTAGATTAACTATATTCCCGATAATATTCTATTACAACGTTAACTAATTAAAGACCGAAGCACCATCGTAGAGTGACCGAACTTCCTTGTTTGACTCAATAAATTGAGGCTAACAATCTCCCCTGAAGTGAGGTCTTGAACACGGGAAC
>BQNB010145483.1:6620-16712 GCA_026074375.1 Tanacetum coccineum
TTGCTTGCGTGGGTTAAAGTGCCTTGAATTGATTTTAGTCACCAACCAAACCCATGCCAGTCTCTCAGGCTGAAAACTCTTTTTCCTATTAGATCTAGGATTAACATAGGTTTAGCATAGGTTTGACATAGATTAGAATTAACATAGATTAGACAACCAAGATATTAATAAACTAAAAAGATTTAACCTCGCTCTCAGTGATTGACACCCTACTTACCAATGAATCTACATCTTGACCGGGTACACTGCCCGTTAAAGTGTTGTTTCTGGTTTAGTAGGTAAAATATAAATTTAAAACTTGAATCATAAAATACACACCACACAACGACACATTACATATCTAAAATTTGTATTTAGGGTCTGTATTTATACCCTATGGAATTAAGTGATGTAGTCAATACAGCGTATTGGGGTTTTCTTGGAGTAGGGATCATGATAAATATCTTCCAAAATCTTTTATGAACCGCCAGTGGATACGGCGTATAAGTCTTCCTTGATACGGCGTATTGGTCCTTTATATCTTCGTGGTTTCTTGTGAAGTTCAGACGTAGATACGCCGTATCTTCCTTAATGGATACGGCGTATTGGTTGTCAAAACAGCAGATTCTTGATTTCTTCGTTTAAGCTCCAAAATGCGTGCCTTTTAGTTAAACTTCACCAATTGCTCCAGATTTACTACAAATAACATATATAAGCAATTAAGTACTAATTCATGCATAAAATAATTTAGAACGAGCAATTTAAATGGGATAAATGATGCTATAAAATAGGCGTTATTTAATGTCATCAAATATCCCCCACTTAAATCCTACTTGTCCTCAAGTAGACTTTAGAGAACTTATGAAAATGTATCTCAAACCAAGATTTAAGTTTTTACCTTTAAGCAGTTTTTTCGTTTAATTACTAGCACATAACCAAACACCTCACGAATAGGGAAAATGAAACCACTCAAATCACTCAGCTAATCTGTATGGTAGCATTCAACTAATTCATTTAACTGCTCGGTTATGATGAGTATTCTATCATAAGCTTGGCAAAGATACACATCTCCACCACAGATGACATCAAATAACGTCTATTTTATAGCATCATTTATCCCATGTTATTAACCCATTTTGTATAGTTATTGCAAAGAATTATTACTTAATTGTTTATATTTGAGAATTGCAGTAATTATGGAGTAATTGGTGAAACTTAGCAAAAGGCGCACATTCTGGAGCTTAAATGAAGATATTTTGAAGATTACTGTTCTGAAGACTAATACGACGTATCCATCAAGGAAGATACGGCGTATCCGTGCCTGCACTCACCAAAGACAACAAAAGGAATGAAGATCAATACGCCGTATCCAGAGGATTCAATCCGTCGTATTCAAGATATGGAATCAATATAATATTCTGGAAGATATCAAACGTAGTCCCTACTCCAAGAAATCCCCAATACGCCGTATCCAACCGACTTCCAGACCTTATAAATAGAAAACTCAAAAATGAGTTTTAAGTGTGCTAAATCATATTCTCGATACCTAAACCACAAAATTTGATTTTTAGAAGAGAAAAAGAGCAGAAGAGGTCGAGCAACGTATTCAATTCCATAGGAGACATCGTGCAATTCCATATACTTTAGTAATCGTTTAGTTTTTGGTATCATTCGTTAACTCAGTTAGTTTACCTTGGCTAAATTATTACTCTTGTATTTATTATGACGTTTGAAGGCTACTACCTTCGGGTATTAGCCATTATTATAAAGATCTGAATGTTTGGTAGTTGTTTATATCGATTTCTTGATTTATCGTTGAGCGCTTGTTTATGTTTATCATTTTATACTTGTTTACGCGCTTTTGTATGCGACCTATCATTCAACTAGATCTAGCAAAGTGGACCAAGTGAATCTAGAGTCCGGGATAGCTCTCCATATAGTAATTTATACATCTAGAATAATATTTACACAAGTATTGTCCTTCTAAGTCTGTGTCTAGGATACGCTTCGGTCTTAACTAGTTAATTGGATATTGCCGATGTTTTATTGATCGTGTTGACTAGCAGGTGACCTAGATAATTCAACAAATAACGTTCAGATTCCATTGCATAGTTGGACAAGTAGACTACTGGTGTATAGATTGCCATTAAGCGGTAAGTAGGTAAAGTCTCTATGAGCTAGGGTTTAACAAGATCACCATTGCTTTAATCCCTAAGATAGATAGAAAATAAGGATGCTCTATGCGGATGCTTTAATTGTGACATAATTAATGTGTCTAGGTCTTAGGATGATGTAACGCCTAAGTCTTAAGAATGATATGCCACCTCGAGAGAAGAAATCATTGCACTTAATAAACAAACCAACTTTTTAATTGGATTGATAATGGTTAATACAATTTTCTTATATAAGGCTACGGAGCTCTTTTATTCTTTTGTTAATGAGCTTGCGTGGGTTAAGTGCCCTTGAAATGATTGATATAGTCACCAACCAAATGTGCAGGGCTCTTAGGCTGAAAATCCCCTCTTTTTCCTGGTTAGAAAATTATAGATTTAGGACTGACTATAGGTTTAAACATAGGTTTAGATTAGATTAGAATTATACATAGATTAGATATCCAAGATATTAATTAAATGATAGATTTAAACATCGCTTCAAGTAATTTGACCACCTTTACTTACCACAAAACTACTGACGATCGCGGTACACTGCCCGTTTAAAGTTGGTTTCTGTTTTGAGTTTTGTCGAGCAAAATATAAATTTAAAACTTGAATCAATAAAATATACACCACACAACGACACATCACCGATAAGCTCGTCTAGAGCTAGTGATGACAAATATTTTGATTCTTTAATCGCTGTGACCTTTGCTTTCCATTTAGGATGTAGAGCCCTAAGAAACTTCCTAACATAGTTCCTGCTAGAGAAACCTTCATCAAGAGCTTTAAAACTAGTAATAATAGTGTTAAATCTAGCAAAACCGCTATCAATAGATTCTTCTTCAAGGATAGTAAATTGTTCATATTATTGAACAAGAAGATCAATTTTGTTATCCTTTACTTGGCTATTACCTTAATGTGTGATTAACAATGATTGCCAAATATCTTTAGCTGTTTTATTTTTTTTTTTTTTTTTCTTTGCACATTAAAAATTCTTCGTATTCTGTATGGTTAATCTCATTATAAAGAACCATTTGTAGCTCTCCATTTATTTTTAGGCAGTTTTCTTTTAAGGATCGTAGAATTATTCTTCCAAAATGAACAACCTCTAAAATTTAGGTAACTTCATTTTTGGCAAGTGGTGGAATATCACCATTCAAGATAATATACCAAACATCTAAATCTTTTACTTTCACATAAGTTTCAAATCTATTTTTATAATATATAAAATGATCACTTTCAAAAAGTGGTAGTCTTTGCATAGATTGCCCTTCTAGATATTTATCTGAATTGATAGATCGATTCAAGCTTTAATGTACAATATACGTTAAAGATATTGGGTGACCTTGGCTTCTGATACTAGTTGTGGACATTAGAAGGGGGGTTGAATAGTTTTTACAGTTTTAAAATAAAACTTAGATTGTCAACTTATGTGAACTAAAGAGATATACACAAGTATATATATGATAGCGATGCAATAAGTAAATAAGTAATCTACGAAGTATGAACATGTAAAGATAAGAAAGATCAAACCGATGACACAATGATTTATAGTGGTTCGGCTATGAAGCTCCTCTTTGCCCTACTCTACTCCCCAACTACCCAACTAGAGAGTTATCTTCACTATGTCAACAAGCTCCCTTTAGGCAAAGAAAACCGTACACGTCGTTTACACTTTTTCCAGTACTAAGTTAAATACTAAGTTCTACTTTGAGATAGAACCAATCTAAGACACTATGTATTTTGTGGCCTAAATACTAACCTATCATACACATATGATATACACAACACACAACACAAGATGAATGATTATCATAATCGTGATGACACAACTAAACTATTAACACTTGAAGCTTGACGTCTTCGTAAGTGTTCTTCACTAAAGAGTGGAATGAGTTGATCACTTGTAATGGATTATGTAACAAGTATAATGATCAAAGAATATAAAAGATAAAAGATGTGTGTAAAAATATTTGTCAAGAGTTGTTTAAAATGAAAGCTTAAGGTTGCTATTTATAGGGGTTGTGTTTGTGATGGTGATCTATTTTGTGACTTTGTGTATGTGTGGTTGGATTGCTGATGTGTTTCAAAAGCTTTAAATTATAATGACTGAAATACAAGTTTTATTATAGGAAACAACATGGTAAATGTATAACCCACGTATGTAGTATAATCTTTTTAGGTAAGACCAGGTCGTCCACAGGGATTTGAGTAGTATTCAAATAATCAGAAGAGAATAAACTTTAACAATTTTGTAAATAACTTTTTACCAGTGTTAATAAAGATGATTACTCGGATTGTTGAAAATAATTCATAAGTGTAAGTAATGTTATGACATCAAAGATGGAACTTAACCTTTATAAAAAGATTCTCGTTAGATAACGTTTTCACAAAATTAAGTTGATTAACTCAAGACTTTGATTTTGTTAACTAGAACCAAAATGTGGTCACTCAAATAATTAGTTTTTATATATCAAAAGCTTATTTTGTTTAATCAGTATACGAAGTGGATTTCTCGACACAAACGTTAAAGATCATAGACAAATCTTTAAAACCACATAGATCATAACGGGTCTTTCGACCTATACCGATTTGATTATATAATATAAGATTGATAAGCAAAACCGATAAGATAGGATATAATAGGATTACAACAAAAGCTTCAGATGGAAGAGATCACGATCATACCAAACACTTATTCATTATCATAACATCACTGAGTAGTCATGAGAGATTTAGCCTCTTATGGATAAGGAGTTCATATCATAACTTGATTTGATAACAAACTTCATTCTTTTACTTAAACTAGTATGATGTTCTTCGTCGTTCTTGGTGATTTGATCTTGATTCTTTAAGGGATATGGTGTTTATGCTTGGAGAATGCTTGGGGAATGGTTAGAAGGATGATTGAAGGGTGAATACTTAGTTGTTTTGTAAGTATGAGATTGATTATTGGATGATTGAAATGTGTGAAATTCGTCCTCTATTTATAGGATGAGTGAGGGGTGAAAGTACGGCGCACAAAGAAAATTGTGCGCCGTACTTGGTGATTAAATGCAAGGGAATTAAATGTTTATTGGAGAAGTGTGGCACACAAAGGAATTTGTGCGGCACATAAAGGAATTTGTGCGGAGTACTTAGGGTATTAATGCAGCAACATTTAAGTCTTCATTTATTCTTCGCGTCAGATGAGAAAGTGTGGTGCACAAAGGAAATTATGCGGTGTACTTGTAGAGTTCATGCGTTCAATTGACTAAGTCTTTATTTCCATTGACTTGAGGAGAAGTGCGGCGCACAAGGGATAAGTGCGACACACATTTTCACTTTTGAGCTTGAACTTTATCTTTTATTGCATTTTGTCTTCCCAAAGTGTATAAGTACTTGATCTTTGTTGTGTTTGACCTCAGGATGTCTTCAAGTGAACCTGCAAGCAATTTCGCTATTAAGTATCAAAAGTTCACGAGAAATAATTAAATATATACAAATAATGCCATCGAAAACATGTATAATTTAGGCATTATCAAATCCCTCCATACTTAGCTGTTGCTTGCCCTCAAGCAATCAAAGTGAGAAAATAAAATCATTTATCATGATGTGGAGAAAATTTGGATTCTTTTATAAGTGTTTACAGGTTTAGATAACTTTTCAGGCATTGACATATAACTAAGCACCTCACATAGGGAATGTGTTGTGATTTTCTAGAACTTCATCAGTTCACTCATGATAGGGGTATATATTATTATTAGAATCACTCAATTTGCCACATACATATAATAATGGCTACCATAGCTTGTACATGCCGCATAAACCTTAGGCTCGGAAGGGCGAAAATTGATTACTGAAGGTGAAGGCATATACTATCTTCGTCTTTTCGATATTATTTTTCTCTTGTGTGCTGTAAAAATTAAGCCTTTATTTCTTTGCAACGACTATATATATTAATAATTTTTTTACCTTCGCATATAATAATAAACAATAGTCTTGGGGGGGGGTGGGGGGGGGGGGGGTGAAACCCCACCAACAGAATTCATTTTTCAAACATTGATTCTTTACTCAGGTATTTCAGAATTAACACTAAGGGAGTGCTTACAGGAACAGAAACTTACAGGGATCATAACATATGTTTAAGCAGGCTTCGGTTTAGTAAATGATGATCAAGCACAAGTTTCTTGAGCTTCTAAATTCCTGATCACTCAAAATATAATTATCAACAATACCATTGCTCCTGAAAATGCGTACGTAACCACATATACACATCCATTCATTGATTAGTATAGGATACTATGATTGCTTATTCTTAAACTGAAAAAGCTACAATGGCATTCCATTATCTTGGGTACTAAAGGTGGGTATCCGAATATTCTAGAGGCTTATAGTTCTCATAATTAAGTGGAATGGGTCTTTTTTTGTGCTAGCTATAGTGTTAATCCAGTTGGATTTGCCTTACTAAGAGCATTTTTTAATTTTAAAAGCATATATAGATTTTTGTTTTTGAAAATAGCAGTTGGAAAATTTTGGCAGGGCAAACATGAAAGGATATGATTAATTTTTCCTATTTGGCTCCCCTCCACACTTAAGTTGAACATTGCTCTCAATGTAATAACTGATAATAGAGATAAAATAGGGAAAATTAATGGAAAACGATACTTCCTGGGGCATAGATATATATAGCTACGAGAGAGCTATCCTTGAGCAAACTTCATAATTTTCGAAATTTCAAGCTATATTACCTACATAAAAGTAAATATACAAAAGCACACAAAAAGAAAATATTTTTGTTGTTTTTTTTATTAGAAAATAAAAATAAAGGATAAGAAATGGAAGAGAATGGTGGAGGGATCTACTCCATACTTAAGTAACAGCACGGGGTTGCCTACCAGACGCGCTTAATTTTTTAAGAGAAGTTGTTAGCCAGACTCGAAATTGGGTGAAGTCATTCTTTGGGAAAGAAGGGCGTGAATGTTTCTTTGGTCATTATAATCTTCTCATGATATAGTTTGAGTCAGATGGCCATATTAACAATAACTGTTTTTCCATCTATTCCATATGAGATCAATATTTCTCCGAACGGATATTGATATTTTACTATGTATGGTCCTAGCCAACGAGATTTGAGTTTCGGCAGTTTGAATTTATACTTTAAGTGAAAGAGCAGAACCTTGTTTTCATGTTTGAATTCTTTTCTCATTCTTAATTTTCTATCGTGCCAGACTTTTGTTCCTGCTTTGTATAATCGAGAGTTTTCATAGGCTTGATGTCTAAGTTCATCTAATTTGTATAACTGAAACATTCTTTTTTCACCAGCAGCGATGAGATCTGGATTACAATTCTTCAAGGCCCAGTATGCACGGTGTTTAATTTCAAATGGTAAGTGGCAGTTCTTTCCATATATGAGTTTTGTAGTGATGTCTGGTACCGGGTAGGTGTTTTGTAAGCAGTGCAAAAAGCCCGCAGAGCATCATCAAGTTTTCTTGACCACATAGCAGGATTGTCTTTAACAGTCTTTTTAAGAATTCTTTTAAGAGCTTCGTTCGTATTTTTAACTTGACCACTAGTTTGAGGGTGATATGATATAGAGAAACGATGTTTAACTCCATATCTTTTCATGGTCCTTTCCATTATTTTGTTGTAGAAGTGAGTACCTCGGTCACTGATTAGAGTTTTGGGTATTCTGAAACGGCAAAATAGTTTCCTTTAAGAAAGTAAAAACAACTCGGCCATCATTGGTTGGTAAAGCTTGAGCTTCTGCCCATTTAGACATGTAATCAACAGCGAGAAGAATGTATTCAAACTTATACGATTTTGGGAATGGTGCCATAAAGTCAATACCTCATATATCGAAAAGTTTACCTACTTGAATGTTGGTTAAGGGCATTATCATCAACGTTTTGGTATTATGTCCCGGCTTTTGGAGCTTCGCAAGACGAACTAGGGAGTGGAAACTTCTTTTATGATTGTTGGCCAGTAAAATCCTGAATCTAAGACCTTTTTAGCGGTTACATTTGGTCCATAATGTCCATCGGTTGGTCCGTGGTGACATTGATCTAAAATTGTTCGAGTTTCTGGTCCGGATACAACATCGATATGATCATTTCTGTCACGAACATACTTTGAAGAGGTATGGTTCTTCCCAGAAGTAGTGTTTGAGGTTAGAGAAGAATTTGTTCTTTTGTTGGTACGTCATTCCTTTTGGTATAATATCAGCTACCAAGTAGTTTGCAAAGTCTGTGAACCATGGTTCATTTTTAGTGTTGATTTCCATAAGGGTTTCTCAAGGAAAGTTGTCATCAACGTCACTATCATCACTTGACTCGTCATTTCCAATTTGGGACAAGTGGTCAGCTATGACATTTTCCGTTCCTTTTCTATCCTTCATTTCTATGTCAAATTCTTGTAAGTGTGAATCCATCGAATAAAAGATGGGGTTTTGCGTTTATTTCTTGAATAATGCTTTCAGAGCCGATATGAGCAGTGTAAACATTCAGTTTTTGATAGAATTAGATTGGAGCTGAATTGTTTGAATGCAAAATACAGCCATAAGTCTTTTTGGTTACTGTGTATTTTTGTTAAGCTGGATTAAGAGTTTTGCTTGCAGAAGTTGATGGGGAAAAGTTTTACAATCTTTTTGACTAAGACTGCTCCAACTGAGAAATCTCTTGCATCACAAATGAAGTTCAAACGGATGAGTCCAGTTCGGGGCTCTACGACACATGAGCACATGGAGTTTTCTTCTTTCAATATTCGAATGCTTTTTGACATTCATCGTTGAATTCGAACGGCGTATCTTTTTCGAGCAGCTTAGTTAGAGGTCGGCAATTTTTAAGAAATCTTTAATGAAAAGGTCAGTAAAAAACGGAATAATGTCCAAGAAAACTTCTATACCTTTGTGTTAGTTAAGGGGTGGGAGTTTAAGATTACATTGATTTTTGCTGTTGTCGACTTCAAGTCCTGCGCTAGACACTTTGTGTCCAAGCACAATTCCTTCTTTGACCATGAAGTGACATTTTTCTCAATTAAGGACAAGATGAGCATCTTTGCAACGCCAGAGCATTTTATCGAGGTTGTTTAGGCATTTGTCAAAAGAGTTTCCAAAGACGGAGAAATCATCCATGAATACTTTGACTGATTCTTCGATCATGACATGAAATATTGCCAGTATACATCTTTGAAAAGTAGCTGGAGCATTACATAAACCGAAAGGCATTCACCTATAAGCATATTTTCCGAAGGGACAGGCAAACGTTGTTGTTTCCTGGTCCATGGGATCGATAGGAATTTGGAAATATCCGGAAAAACCATCGAGGAAATAGAAGTATTTATTTCTTGTGAGTCTTTCTAACATTTGATCCATCAATGGAAAAGGAAAATGATCTTTAGCGGTTGCTTCATTGAGTTTATGATAATCGATACATACTCGCCAACCCGTAACGGTTCTTGTTGATACAAGTTCATCATTTTCATTTGTGACCACTGTAATACCGCCTTTCTTTGGTACACAAGTGATAGGCCCCTATACCCATTGTTATCGGCACAATTGATAAATTATACTGCGTATCCAAGAGTTCACGATTTTCTTTTCTTAAACAACTTCTTGGAATGTTCGGATTTAACGTCTTGTTTTTGGACAACTAGCTTCTTGTCATCCAAAAGTTGTATCTTGTGTTTACAGAATGATGGGCAGATACCAGGAATGTCTGTTGTTTTCCAAGAAAATGCCTTTTTATGTTTTTTAAGGACAGATACAAATTTGCTTTTGTTTTGAACAGAGAGTTTAGATGATATGATCACAAGAAGAAAATATGGTTCTTCCAAAAATACATATTCCAAGTTATCATGAAGAGGTTTGAAATCTATATTTGTAGGAGGTTCTTCAAGAGATGTCTTGATTTTTATAATCTGTGTTGATGGTGATTTTCTCAAATTTCGGTTCTTCTTTATCGGACTCAGAGTCATAGTT
>BQNB010145484.1:0-16712 GCA_026074375.1 Tanacetum coccineum
AGGTTTATTTTTGGAAATTTAGGGTTTCTAGTCACAGTTTAGGGTTCCCGTTTTACGTTTTTAGCTAAAATTTGTCTTCCTTTAAGTATTTTTAAGTTTTTGCCTTAATTTTCTTGTAGTTTTAGAAAACATCGATTCTCAAAATGACTCTCGACTTTCAATTCCTTTCCTCATCAGGGATAACGACCCGGGAATCATACTTCCGGATTACTATAACTGAGATCTTTTGATTCCTACCCTTTTTTTATATATTTATAAGTATATTTTATATATATTTACTATATATTAAAGAGTGTAGTCAGAAGTGATCAACCTCCATCGCTGGGCGCAAGCATTATTCATTACTATCTAATAGGTCTTTTAAAGGGTTGCGGGGTGTAGGTGTCACACCCCCAAACGGGGCCTGGACGGAATACGTATCCAGGGGCGTGACGTCATAATACACATCGCACAAAGTACAAAGAACGACCACTAATGGACGTTTTGAAAATCATAACTCGTTGTATTTATTAAAAATGGATAAGTCTTACAAGATTTGAAATGAAATTTAAAACGTTGCGGAAGCATAATTAAGTTTTCAAAAGACAACGAGTATGAATGATAATAAAGTCTTGAAAGATGATATCATATTGCACGTAGACTCCACATAGCACATCAGGGAAGTCCAAAGCTAAGTACCTGAAAGCGGTTACAATAATTAACGGTTCATGATGATTCGGGCAATAGTGGTCTAACGCTACTTAGGCAACACGTAAACAGGGAAATCTCACGTATAGTACTTGTGTCCAGTTAAAAAATAAAGCAATGTTTCTCACCTCAAGTTATAAAACATTTATTCAAAACAATTAAAAGTGGGGCTATGAACTCTCCTTATGCGAGTTATGGATCAAAAGAAATCAATCAAGTGAAGACGAATCTCACGGTCCTAGCGACAACCTAGCATATAGTTGTCGTTTAAAAATGATGTACAACGAATAACGCTTAACGCAATAGCTGTTCATCCGAGCATGAGTAGACACGACGTATCCTTTTCAAAACGTACTTTCGAAAGTTATAAGTTTTGACAAGTCTCGACATTTAAAAACATCTTTAAAAATATTTCGTCTTTTAGTGTATTTCGTCTTGTAGTGTATTTGGTCTTTTAGTGTATTTTGTCTTTTAGTGTATTTCGTCTTTTAGCGTATTTTGTCTTTTGGTGTATTTCGTCTTTTAGTGACCCGACACACCAAAGTTGACTCAATAACCGTAAATGTTGACCTAAACTCGACACACCTAAACTCGACACTTAACGTTTTTCTACATTTTATCATAAGTTTGATAATAAAAGTATATTTTCGATGCTTTTATAAAGTTTATGAAATTTCGGCATGACCTTTCTAAAAATATCGACTTTCCATTTTTATCAACCTCGACACGTGAAAACATCCGTTTTACAAAAGTACATCTTTTATTGACTCGAAAGAATATCCGATCTATTTTCGACAACACCTCAAATATCGCAACAAATCCGTTCTAAACCTAAACCTCTTCGACATTCAATTTACGCTTCCAACAAATCCAACATCTAACTTAATCTCTTCGCCAACAATATTTAAACTTAATATACGATAAATCTTAAATAAACGATATAGCCGTAGTGATAACAATATATATATATCAAAATAGTCACAACAAACTTTTATGCACAAAAGTACAACTACTTTTTATGTTCTTCCATTTATAAACAAAAAGATTAAACTTAGAGACTTGTAGTTTTATAGAAAAATAGATAATGATTTTCACAACGATCCGCTTTGTACACCTTGTTCGGAATGATCATACGAATGCAAAAGTACAACTTATTTATGAAAAAGTAGAGATGACTTACAAAGAAACACGACGAAAGATGATTAGAAATCAAAAACAACCCAAACGTTGTTTTATAAAATACCCGGATGAAATAACAATCAACTCGAACAATATATCTTCAAATGGTTGATCAAAGATTAAAAACGAATGGGTTTGGGTGTGTGTTTGTAGGCGTCCGAACTCAAAGAGAGAAAGGAAAAGAGTGAACAAAGTTTATGTGTGTGTGTGAGAATGAATATGCAAATGAGTTATGGTAATATATAAGCTAGCTCCAAGAATTTACAACACATACATATGTGTGTGTGTTCAACCGATCGGACATAAGGGGGGACAACCAAAGGGGACCAATTTGATCACCCAATCATTTCCCTTTGAGTACATGTCCTTAACCTTAAACCATGCAAGCTTGTCTAGTGAAATGATTTCAAATTTTGGCATCCAAGAGTGTATAAGGGGTGTTTGTTCGATGGTATGAGAGCCACAAGGGAGGGGGACCAAAATGGTCTCAACTATTTTAGGGAACTAGTGCTCATTTTGAATTTATTTCTAAGGTATAACATGCACATGCATATGTATAGATTAAAAACGCGTATCACGTAAATAATGAATCGAGTAACGGTATCACGGAAAATTATGAAATTTTAAACATTGCCTTAAAACATAAAAACGTGGCTATTGCCAAAATACTACAACGTTTGGTGCCCCGGTTTGCTCCCGGTGATGATTCTTAGATAATAACAGAACAACTTCCCGATAAAATGGTAAAGCTAAACGAAACTTATAAAAATTCAAATTTCTAAACAGAAACGGCTAACTTATTGAACGTAAATTCTCGGGTTGTCACAACCCTATCATTCTTTGTATTGCTCCTAGGTTGTGGCCTTCTGGTCTTAGTTGTGTTATCTACTCTTGTAGAAGACAAACCATGTGAGTCGGAATTGACATGATTCTTAGTGATGACATGAGGTTGTGAAGCAGTTATTTGATTTGTCCTAATGCTTGATCTAACTTTGTTGATAGGCACAAATTTATCTTCCCTAGAAGTCTTAGAAGGATTAATCCTAAACATTCCTGGGGCAATCACGTTATCATTTTTTACAACTTTTGATTCTTGTGGTGTGGGTACCGAGTTTGAAGTGACTGGATTTGACAATCATTCGTCTCATCAACCTTTTAAGGAACCTGAAGTTTTTAAAAGGTTTGACATTCAGATTGAAATGCATTTGGTTGTCTCACAAAAAATTTGTTTCTTAAAGATTGCAAATACGGTTTCCTCACGGTTGATTGATTTGCAAACTTAGTATTCGCACTCCTACCTTTGGTGATGTCCATTTGTTCAAAAACCTTATCAAATAACTGGGCTCTAAGCTTAGCATTTTCATAAATCGTATCATGTAATTTGTGTTGCAAAGAGTCAATTATTGTTTCGGTTTGAGTTCGTGTCACATTGATAGAGTCAAACAGGTTCTTGTATGTGGTCTTAAGGTGAGCATTTTCTTTAGCATAATTCAAAACCTGAAACTCTAATTCCATGTTCTCATTCTCTAGTTTCTGAGACAAAGGATCAAGGGTATTTGATACACATAGAGTATCCATGCTTTTACCCTTTTGATCTATGATGACATCAAATAATGTCTATTTTATATCATCATTTATCCTATGTTATTAACCCAGTTTGTATAGTTATTGCAAAGAATTGTTACTTAATTGTTTATATTTAAGAATTGCAATAATTATGGTGGAACTGGCGAAAGATAGCAAAAGGCGCGCATTTTGGAGCTTAAATGCAGATATTTTGAAGATTATTATTCTGAAGACCAATATACCGTATCCATCAAGGAAGATACGGCGTATCTGTGCTTGCACTCACCAAAAACCACAAAGGAATAAGCTCAATACGCCGTATCCAGAAAGACTCAATACGCCGTATTCAAAGTATGGAATCAATGTAATATTCTGGAAGATATCAAGCGTGGTCTCTACTCCAAGAAATCCTCAATACGCCGTATCCAACACTTGGATACGCCGTATCCAACCGACATCCAGACCTTATAAATAGAAAACTCAAAAATGAGTTTTTAGTGTGCTAAATCATATTCTTGATACCTAAACCATAAAAGTCGATTTTCAAAGGAGAAAAAGAGCAGAAGAGGTCGAGAAACGTTATCAATTCCATAGAAGACATCGTGTAATTCCATATACTTTAGTAATCGTTTAGTTTTTTGTATCATTCGTTAACTCGGATAGTTTACCTTGGCTAAATAATTGCTCTTGTATTTATTATGACGTTTGAAGGCTAATACCTTCGGGTATTATCCATTATTATGAAGATCTAGAATCATAGTTACACCAATATTCTGCTTCTAAGTCTGTGTCTAGGATACGCTTCGGGCTTAACTAGTTAATTGGATATTGCCAATGGTTAATTGTTCGTGTTGACTAGCAGGTGACCTAGATAATTTAACAAGTAATGTTTTGATTCTATTGGATAGTTGACAGGGTATTACTAGTGTATAATTGCCTTTTAGCGGTAAGTGGTAAGTCTCTATGAGCTAGGGTTTAACAAGATCACCATTGCTTTAATCCCTAAGATAGATTTTAATTAACAAAAAGGATACTTTATGCGGATGCTTTAATTGTGAATAGAATAATGTGTTAGATTTAGGATGATGAACCGCCTAAGTCTTTAAGAATGATATGTCCATCTTCGAGAGAAGAAATCATGGACTTAATAAACAAACCAAATTTTAATTCGATTAATAATGGTTATACCGTTTTCTTATAGAAGATTCGACCGCTTTTTATCTTTTGTTAATTAAGTTGCGTGGGTAAAAAGTGACTTGAATGGATTGTAGTCACCAACCAAACCGTGGCCCAATCTCTCAGCTAAAACCCCCGTTTTCCGTTAGAATTAGATTTAGATTGAACATTTGTTTAACATGGTTTAGAATATAATAGAATTAACATAAATTAGATAGCCAAAATATTAATTAAATTGATAGATTTAACCTCGCTTCAAGTGGTCGACACCCTAGTTACCATAAAACTACTACCGATCGGGTACACTGCCCGTTAAAGTGTTGTTTTTTGTTTAGTCGGCAAAATATAAATTTAAAACTTCAATCAATAAAATATACACCACACAACGACACATCAATCTCCCAATTGAGCTTGCAACCGTTTGATCTTTTGTTGCATGCCATTATAAGCTTTATCGTTTGAAATTTTGTCATATTTGCATTCTTTACATTTTTTGTACCAATCATTCCAAAGTTTAGCATATTCATTCTACTTTTTAATGATACAATTTTCAAATCGTTTTTTCGTACATTCAAGCTCAGTTTGGAGATTTGATGTATCTATAACAGAATTACTTTGCACAATAGACATAATATCCTGACTGACAACTGCTCTTAAGAGACGCTCGATTTCTAATTCCAAAGCCTTGTGTTTGGCAAGAGATTCATCGGCTTCTTTTGCAAGAGATTTGAAGTCTCGAACAAATTTGGTTGCTTCTTTCAAAAATTGTATTTTGAAATTTTGCAATCTAGCATCAACTTGGTTAATGATAGGGAAAATTTCATCCTTTACAATTTTGTGAATCTCTTGGTGAACAGAAGACGACCAATTGTGTATATCTAAAGTCATTTTTTATTTGACAACACGTTGGAGAGTTATAATAGTGCTTTTTACCTCATTTAGAAATTTTCGTGCAACACTTGGTGTACTCTTCATTTGGTATTGAAATTGGTTTAGAAACATTGGCAGTTTTGGAAGTATTTGAAAAATATAACTCTTCACGTGACTTGGCCGTTTAAGAAACAAAAACCCCCGAAAGATGATTAATCTTTGTATAATTTTCTGGTTTTATTTCTTTGTTCAATTGTTTCATTTTTAAGCGAAGCTCTTGAGCAAGTTGCAGTGTCTCCTCCGAATCATACACAGCAAAAGGATCATGCTTTTCTAATAGAACTTTGCCATTATACAAACTCTGTTGTTTTTGCTGACCTTTCTTGAGATAAAAAGGATTTTGATAACCCAAAGCCATTTTTTGTTCAGTGTGGTAAAACGAGTCTGGCTTAGGTGAAAGCATGTGCAAATCTCAGGATACACTTCCGTGCAAATCTCAAGTAAGTACTCCTTTCAATGATGAGATTGACTTTAGAATATCATTTGACGAATCCGACGATGAGGATTACACAATAATTTGTGACATAAACTCGTTTTCTTATAAAATGATTTTTGTCAACAATTTGAAAACGGATTTGAAAAACGATAATGAAAAAGCCGGTGTACCTTATTTTTAGCCACCCAAGCCTACAACGAGTTATATTGATGATTTAAACTTCTTTAATGATTTCGAGAATGAATTTCCAGCCATTGATTACAATGATGCTCAAACGTCCAAATCAGATTTATTAACTGAACCGATTTTAAACCCTCAACATATCGATGAATTTAATTTGAAAGATGAAACATCATTGTTCGAATGTGATGAGGAGGAACAAAACGTTTTAAACTTTAATGATCTATTTCCTTTCAACGTAGTTTATCCCGATAATTTAAAATCGGATAAGGACAATGATGATGATAAAGTCGATATTGAACACTCTTCGGAGGATTTATCTATCAAACCGTTACCTGATGTAATAAATACCGATGTTGGTGCCTATGCACATGGGTCAAATAAGCTTTTGGAAATAAGTCATGATACATCTAATAAATTTTTCAAAACTGAAACTTTTGTAAAGGGATTAAATTTTAATATCATGACTTGGAATCATCTTAACAAAGGGATGTCATTCATTTTCCTAATCAAGAATTTGTATGTGCCATTTGGCATCCCGTTCGACCCCAAATTGTTTTATAAGGATGGGATTAAATCAGGGCAAGTCTAACTTAAAGACTTTTCTGTAAACAAAAGTGCTTGCCAGGAGAGAACCCGGAATGTATTTTCAATTTTTATCGAGTCTGTCATCCCATACTGTCTATACGGCGTATCCAAACCTCATGGATACGGCGTATCAACTATCTGGACGTTATCCAGTCTTTATTTTTAGCACGGTCTATACGACGTATTTATTAAATGAATACAATGTATACAGGTATCAATACGGCGTATCCTAGGGAATGGATACGGCGTATCGACTTCTTGTACAGTTTTAGGTTATTTATTTCGAGTCTAACCAAACGAATACACGGAGATAGAATTGCATTTGTTTTCTGAGAATTTACACAGGACCTCGTGAAATAAAAATCAACGATATTGGCGGAGAATCTACAAAATCTGGAGATACTGAAGTGTTGGAGTCTTAAAACCTCAATCTTGCTCAATAACGTAACTTGGGGAATCTACCGAGCAAATATCAGGAGATTTTCTCATTCTAATTCTTTTTAAATTCCTATATTTAATGTTTTATATATACAACGAGGACGTTGTATAATTCAAGTGTGGGATGGAATTAGAATGTTTACTTGTTCTAGTTTTTACATTAAAATGCTTAAATTATGCTCAAATTTTAAAAAATTTCAAGCATACTTTTGTGAAATTACTTGATACATAACTCGCACACACAATAACCCTTGTTAGATATTATGAGGATTTAACCTTTCCATTTCCAAATGTTTATCCAAATTCTACAAAATATGAGTGTGCTGGTGATGTTGTAGACTTTAGAACTTGGCTTGGTATATCACTCGAGACCACACTGATGAGTACTATGGATTTAGATGGAGTAACTTGTTCAAATTGGTAAATTTTAGGATTACACCCAAATCGCCTTTACATGTTGCTTATTAACTAACTACACCGGTTAGTTAACCTCCCGTTTAACCCTTTTTCCACTTCATCTTTAGAGTGTGATCCATTAGAAAACGTAGAAGCCTAGTCCTTTAGGAATTACACCAACTATTTGTTTCGTTACACCCTTACACCTTAACCTACCATGTTAGATTAAGTTTAATTTACAGTTGCTAGTTGCTTAAAGTTTAAAGTTTGTATTTCCCGAGTCTTATGTCATTTTCTATTTTTGGTGCGGTTGGAAATTTGCACATTGGAAATGGGAATGTATATTAGTAGTCAAAACTCATGTGATTTTACTACCGTCACAATTATTGGTGAATCCGAAGAACGAAGGAACTATCAAAGAAATTATATGGAATTATTAGGATCGTGAAGATGGTAAAACTACACTGAGATTTGAAGAATCGTTTAAAAAAAAGAAAAAAATTGAAAAAATGAGAAAAAAATACAAAAAGAGAGAAAGAAAGTTTGAAGATAATTGTTTCGCAACGAGCATTACCGAAGGAATTACACGAAGGACCGATTATTCGTTGATACACAACAAAAGAATCAACGATGTAGAGTATCATACAAAGTGGTAGATATCGCCACTTACCTTGTAGAGTATGTAAAGTTTTAGGATGATTGGGAAGTTGATCGTTACAGGAACGCCAACTTAAGTTGTTGTTTTTGATCTATGATCAAGATGTTGTAATTAGTTGTGTCTTAATCATGATAACGGTCAGGAAAAAGTGTCTAGCAACTTGTATCTTAAGTCTTAATCTATTTGTTTCTTGATTTTTATTTAACAACAATTTACTTCCCTCTTACCTAATGATTAGCCGCTGGTTTTACGCGAATGAGGACTTGTTCGAGCGTGCATGTCTATTCCGTTATTACGTCCATGTATGCATGTCTTAGCTGCCTCATTGGTTTATGACTTTTGGTGAAAGTTAGAAGGTTCCTACCCTATATCATTCTTCATCCTAACCATTGGTTAAATTCGAATGAGGATGTGATCGAACACACATGTCTATTCCTTTGTTACGGCCATATATGTGTGCTTTAGCTGCCTTGTTGGAGTGGTACTTCTGGTGAAAGATTGTAGATTGATCAACCGTACGCCTTTCCATATAAAAAACCCATATTTACCTTTATAAACTTGTTACTCCTTGGCTTTAGTGGTGGAGATGTGTATCCTTGCCAAGCTTATGATAGAATACTCGTCACGACCGAGCAATTGAGCGAATTAGTTACATGTTACCACATAGATTAGTTGAGTGATTTGAGTGTTTTCATCTTCTTATTTCGTGAGGTGTTTGGTTGTGTACTTGTAATAGATCAAATAAGTGCTTTAACGGAAAATATCCTTAGGGATACATTTTTACAAACTTCTAAAGGCTACTTGAGGACAAGTAGGATTCAAGTGGGGGGATATTTGATGACATCAAATAACGTCTATTTTATAGCATCATTTATCCCATGTTATTAACCCATTTTGTATAGTTATTGAGAATTGCAGTAATTATGGAGTAATTGATGAAAGATAGCAAAAGGCGCGCATTCTGGAGCTTAAATGAAGATATTTTGAAGATTACTATTCTGAAGACCAATACGATGTATCCATCAAGGAAGATACAGTGTATCCGTGCCTGCACTCACCAAAGACCACAAAGGAATAAGCTCAATACGTCGTATCCAGAGAGACTAAATACGCCGTATTCAAAGTATGGAATCAATGTAATATTATGGAAGATATCAAGTGTGGTCCCTACTCTAAGAAATCCCCAATACGCCGTATCCAACACTTGGATACGTCGTATCTAACCGACTTCCAGACCTTATAAATAGAAAACTCAAAAACGAGTTTTTAGTGTGCTAAATCATATTCTTGATACCTAAACCATAAAAGTTGATATTCAGTGGAGAAAAAGAGCAGAAGAGGTCGAGCAATATTATCAATTCCATAGAAGACATCGTGTAATTCCATATACTTTAGTAATCGTTCAGTTTTTGGCATCATTCGTTAACTCGGTTAGTTTACCTTGGCTAAATAATTGCTCTTGTATTTATTATGACGTTTGAAGGCTAATACTTTTTTTTTTTTTTTTTTTTTTTTTTTTTTTTTCAATTTTTTTTAGGGTATTAGGCCTTTTTATTAAGATTTGAACGTTTGGTATTTGTTTATCTCATTTCTTAATTTATCGTTGTTTGCTTGTTTATGTTATCAATTTATATTCTTATTTACGCGCTTTAGTATGCGACCTATAATTCAACTTGATCTATGTAAAGCAACATGGTATTCTAGAGTCGGATAGCCTCTCCATATAGAAATTTAGACATCTAGATTCATAGTTACACAAATATTGTCCTTCTAATTTGTTGTCTAGGATACGCTTCAGGCTTAACTAGTTAATTGGATATTGCCTTAATGGCTTTATTAATCGTGTTGACTAGCAGGTGACCTAGATAATTCAACAAGTAATGTCTGATTCCATTGGATATTTTGGACAAAGTGGACTTACTAGTTGTTTTTAAATTGCCATTAAGCGGTAAGTGGGTAAGTCTCTATGAGTAGGGTTTAACAAGATCTCATTGCTTTAATCCTAATATAGATTATTATCGCAAATAGGATGCCTTTATGCGATGCTGTAAATTGTGACAGAATTTAGTGTTAGGTCTTAGGATGATGTAACGCTAAAATCTTAAAATGTATGCCGCCTCGAGAGAAGAAATCATTGCACTTAATAAACAAACAACTTCTAATCGGATTATAATGGTTAACACGTTTTCTTATATTACGGTTGACGCCCCCCCCCACCCCAACAGTTCTTTTATCTTTTGTTAATTAGCTTGCGTGGGTAAAAGTGCCTTGAATTGATTGTAGTCACCAACCAAACCGTGCCAGTTTCTCAGGCTGAAAACCCCCTTTTCCCGTTAGAATTAGAATTTAGACTAGACATAGTTTACATAGGTTTAGAATAGAAATAGAATTAACATAGATTAGATAGCCCACTATATTAAATTAAATTGATAGATTTAACCTCGCTTTAAGTGTTCGACGCCCTACTTACCACGAAACTACTACCAATCGGGTACACTGCTCGTTAAAGTGTTGTTTTTTGTTTAGTCGGCAAAATATAAATTAAAACTTGAATCAATAAAATATACACCACACAACGACACATCAATCTCCCAACTTACCACGAAATTTTTGTTTTTGATTCACAGCTCAGTTAATCCCAACTTACCCAAAAACAAAAGCGACACATTTAATCCCAACTTACCCAAAAACAAAAACGACACATTTAATCAAAAACAAAAATTTCATCAAAAACAAAAATTTTGTTTTCACAGAACGTGGAGACAGCATCACGATTTACCCGCGACGCCGTCACCACGACACCTGTGACGGGGTCAGGATTTTCCTGACGGCGTCAAACGTCTAGGTCCAGAAAACTTAAAGTTTTTAATTGTTTTTGAAAATAAAACTTGCATAACATTTAAAATATGAAATCTTCTGTTATAAACCGGCAAAACCGATAAGTTTAACAATTCTCTCATCTCCCTTCCCCCCTATCTATATGCTTTATCGAGTCAAACCCTAAATTCATATTGTATATTTGTATATCGCACATTTTATTCTTGGTATAGTTGTCTTTGTCTTTGATTACAGGTTATATTTGATCAGAAGAAGCTTGGAAGCTCTTAGGAAGTTTCATTAGACGGTTCTTGGAGGACGATTTAACTAGTTATCGCATGTTTCTTCTTCATTATTGAGCAAACCAGGGGAGTACTAGTTTCTTTTCCTTGTTTTCTTTTCCCTTTATTCGTTTTTATAGAACATTGGGGACAATGTTCAACTTAAGTGTGGGGGAAAATAAGCCTTAGAAACTATTCTTTTATTTGCCATTTGCTTTATCCTTAAAACGATGGGTAATATATCGAAACATAGCATAATAGGTAATTTTGACAAAAATCTAAATTTTTTTATGACACATACCGACAAAAACCGAGTATTAAGCGCGGTCTTCATGATAGAATTTATATTATAGCACAAAAACCCTCAATTCACCCCAAATAGTGTGAGGTTCGTCCTTAGATGTTATACGTTTAGCTTGTTCGAGTTAAGGAGTAAGCAATCATGTGTGTCTATTTCGTCGTTACGGATGTGTATGCGTGGTTTTGTAGCCTTTTCTGGAACATTGGTATTGGTTACTTTAGGATTATGAGAGTGTACATGTAGTATATTAAATTCTAGAACTTATTTTTGTGATGCATCCCGAGACCGCATTAATAAGTATTAGGATTTGCTTGATAAGTGACACTAGGATTAACCCATGTTTTAAACCTGTAATTGTTATGATGGTCACACCGATCATATAAATATCCCACACCCTTGCCATGCACTCACCTTTAGTGCAGGATACCCCTAGTACAACCCTCCGAGCCTATCCTTTTTCATCATGTTCTCATAATTTTCTGGTTAAGCCGGACTATTAATGAAGAACATTGTTCACCCTTACACCAATCGTTACACCCAAATCGCCTTAGCCTACCTTGTATGTACTCACTTTTAGTACATTATTGTTTTAACCCAAGTTAATTATTGAGTACACGGTTGCTAAGTCCTTATCCTTGTAAATACTGTTTTGGGACGATTGGGATTCATGGTAGTATTTATTTCGTGGAAGAATGGGGAAGAAAAGTTAAGTCAATACCCCCATATGTTTGTTAGATGATCTCCATGTTATTTTGATCCACCTCAAATCAGGTCATTAGTTAGATTGTAAATATCGAGCATGTAAAAGCTCAAGTGTAGGGGTACGTGTTATAAACCCCATGTTGTGATGTATTATGTTATTAAAAAAATAGAAAAGAAAAAGAAAGAGATTGATGTAGAGTTGTGTAGAGTTTGTATATCTTCGTCCGAGTCTTGGCTTAGCAACCAAACCAGCGTGTATTCGTATAAATAATAGTAACCTTTTCACTTCCAAATCACAAAGCCACCCAAATGTATCCCATCCGTTTCCGTTTCCATTATATGTTATCTTACACCTACACCCTACAACCCTTTAAAAAGACCTCTTAGATAGTAATGAATAATGCTTGCGCCTAGCGGTGGAGGTTTGATCCTTTACCAAGCCTATGGTAATTTATATGCTATGACAGGTAATGAGTGTTGATTTTCTGTTTCCCCCTTATGTTATAATTTATTATACACCCGAGTGAAAGAGAGAATCCCAAACACTTATGTGAGGTGCTAGTATATACTTTCCGTGCTTTTAATTACGAGGTCTAGAAGGTTGTGTTGTAAATACTTGTCACTAATGAATACTGTCATGATGACGCTCGTTCGTCAATTAAGCTACCCTGCTGTCCCTGTTAATGCTTCGCATCACGTACTCCGTTCATTACTACCACGGTCTTGCCCTTTGTGCCAACAACTCCCCCCCATCTTGCTATACAGCACCGGAAACACCGCCCCTACCCCATCCTCCCCTCTCCGTGTTGCGCGCGCCCTCGGCACGAACTTCCCAATCGCTGTGTTCCGCAACCCTTTCATAAAATCGCTTTTGAGTTTCATGCCCAAATAGGTTACTTAATCGTTCCTTTTTAGGTATTTTGCATTTGGAAGGCATTTGAAAGAAATACACGTGACTTGGGCTCATTTTGGAAGAAGAAGCAGGCAGACTACGAACCTACACCAACATCTCTCAAGAATTTCTACTCAGAAGCTGGAGACGGCGTCACGTATTACACGTGACGCCGTCACAACTAGGGGTGGCAATTCGGGTCAGGTTCAGGTTGGCGGGTTCGGGTTAACAGGTTGTTGGGTCAGAAAATCCTAACTCGAACCTGGCCCATTTAAATAACCGGGTCAGCTATGTCAACCCTAACCTATTTAAACATAACCTGAACCTGACCCATTTAACCCGTATATATACTTGGGTTGGCGGGTTAAATAGGTTACACGAGTTGAATAGGTTAACGGGTTTCGGGTTGACTTATTTAACCCGTTTTATATACAAAAGTTGACACATTACACGTGTTAAATAGGTATGTGGGTCGACCCGTTTAACCCATCTAACCCGTATAATAAAATATATATAATTTTTAATTTAAAGAAAAAATCTTAAACGGGTTGGCAGGTCGACTCGGTTAATTTATTCCTAATCGAACCTGACCTATTTAATAAATGGGTTAGATAGGTTGACCCAAAACAGACCTAAAATCTATTTAGACTCAACCTGAACCTGTTAATTTTCATGTCGGTTTCAGGTCGGGTTTTGTGTCAGGTCAGAAATTGCCACACCTAGTCATAACCTATCTCAAGACGACGTCTCAAGATCTCTATACGGCATCAGATTGTACGACCCAGCTCATTATCTTGAATATTCTATTTATGACGGTGTCACGATTAACACGCGACGCCGTCACAGTGATTTTCCTATAAATACAAATCTGTTTTTAGGGTTTTTGGGTAGTGTTGTAACTTTAGAGGTTAAAAGAAAGGAACGAACCCCTAGTTAGTTTTTTTTAACAGCTTTTAGGGATGATTTTAGGGCCTCAAAACCCTATTGTACTCTCTTTAATTCATGTTTTAATCAAGTAAGACTATCTTAATCATTCAATATGTCTTGTTGTGTGATTCTTATTTGTTCTTGCTTTACTTATAACATGCTTGGCTAAACCCTTCTATTATGTTTATTTACTGATTGTATGAAACCTAGATATAGAATCTTAGTGGTGTTGTTCTTGTGATTGAATATGCATGTTAGGTATTAGAATCCAGCATTGGGTTTGTATCGCTGTTGCTATGTCTAGAAAAACATGATGGCGTAGAATGATACCATCGGTAACAGTCTTCATACTTACCTTTGCCCCTTATATGGTTGATCCACTCTTAATATATTTCAAATGCATTTAATATACTCTTAGGGGCCTGTAATGTCTTCATATACCTTTACTTGTGCTTTGCCGTAACGGTAATTAAATTAAATAGATAACTGGGGACGTGTAATTGTTTATGATTAGGAAAATAATTTACATAGATCATCAAAGTGTGACAAAGCAACAACCACTAGGAGAAGCAATCTAGGGAGTAAGACATGATTAAATAAAAACACAGTCTTTTATTTATGGAATATCACTAGTAGCGTAGTTTATATTTAGTTTAATAACTAAAACCAACCAAACCTCTCCAATATATGATTTTACCTGCTTTCCTATAAATATAAAAATATAAAAAGAATTTTCTCTCAACCCTTAGAATTTTGTTAGACCTTTATCAAGCCTTCCCAACCTATTCTCCTAGAGAACGATAACAACCCCCGAGTCTTGCCTATACTACACTACAACGGTTAGGTACACTACCTAGGGAGTTGTAAAACTTCTTGTAGAAGCTCCTTACGACAACCGCAACAATGACTTTACCAAGGCTATTTGGGTTTACTTGTTAAGAACTAAAGATAAAGTGTTTGATTGTGTTTGTGCCTTTTTTAATCTAATAAAAAATTAGTTTAAGCAAACTGTTAAAACTTTTAGAAGTGTGATTAGGTGTCATTTTATACACTTTTTCGGGGTCATTTAACCTCCTAAATCGTGCATTTATGCCTAAAATAGGTACGTAATCGTTCCTTTTTAGGTATTTAGCATTTGGAAAGCATTTGGAGGAAATACACGTGACTTGGGCTCATTTGGAGAAGAAACGGACAAGATTACGAACCAACACCAAGACTCTTCAAGATTTAAAGTCTTAGAGCCTAGAGATGGCGTCACCATTTATACACGATGCCGTCACACTTCATCTAGTGACGGCGTCACAACATCTCTTGACGGCGTCAGCCCGCACCGACTCAACTCGGATCTAGAAGATTCTACTTTATGATGGCGTCACCATTAAAAAGTGACGCCATCACAGCGATATTCTTATAAATATAGACCCGAAATTAAGGTTTTGTGTGTGTAACTTTTGAGTAAAAAGGGAGACGAACCCTAGTTTGTTTGGCACCTTATTAAGACGATTTTAGGGCCTCAAAACCCTATTGTACCTCCTTCAATTCATGTTTTAATCAAGTTAGACTATCTTAATCGTTCAATATGTCTTGTTGTTTGATTCTTTATTGTTCTTTCTTTATCTTTAACATGCTTGGCTAAACTCCTTATTGTATTCATTTATGATTGTATGAAACCTATAATGTAGATCTTAGTGGTGTTGCTTCTTGTGATGAATATGCATGTTAGGCTTTAGAAAACTAGCTTTTATCTGTATCGCTGTTTATATGTCTAGGGAAACATGATTATGTAGAAAGGATATCATCGGGTAACAGTCTTCATACTACCTTGCCCCTTATATGGTTGATCCACTTTTAATATATTTCAAATGCATTTAATATACTCTTGGGGGTTGGGTAATAGTCTTCATACTACCTTACTTTAGGTTTTTCCTCAACGGAATATTAAATAGACGGTGGGTTCTTGTAATCCATTCATGACTTAGGAAATAATTACATAGATCATCACAAGTGTGACAAAGCAACAACACTAGGAGAAGCTGATGAGGTGTCATTTTATACACTTTTTCGGGGTCGTTTAACCCCCTAAATCGTGTGTTTATGCCTAAAATAGGTACGTAATCGTTCCTTTTCAGGTATTTTGCATTTGGAAGGCATTTGGAGGAAATACACGTGACTTGGGCTAATTTGGAGAAGAAACGGACAAGACTACGGACCTACACCAACATTGTTCAAGAATTTCTCTACAATGGCTGAAGACGGCGTCACAAATACAACGTGACGCCGTCACAACGATGATTAAGACGGTGTCACGAGATTCTAAGACGGCGTCAGAGCATACGACCCAAACTATTATCTAGAATATTCTCTTTCATGAAGGTGTCACGATTAAAATGTGACGCCGTCACAGCGATTTTCCTATATATACAAACCCGAATTTAGGGTTTTGTGTGTGTAACTTTAGAATAAAAAGAGGGTGCGGACTCTAGTTCATTTAGCAGCTGTTAAGGATGATTTTAGGGCCTAAAACCCCTATTGTACTTCCTCCAACTCATGTTTTAATC
>BQNB010145486.1:0-16712 GCA_026074375.1 Tanacetum coccineum
CCAGTGAGCTAAGCATATCCAACTTCTACCCAATACACAGGTGCCTCGAATGGTGCAGCCTTTATACTGGTATGGTAACTGTTGTTGTAAGAGAATTCCACTAACGATAAATGTCTATCCCAACTCTTTCCAAAATCTAACATGCAAGCGCGTAACATGTCTTCCAAAGTTTGGATGGTCCTTTCACTTTGACTGTCAGTTTGGGGATGATAGGTCATACTCATGTCCAATAGAGTTCCCAAAGCCTTATGAAGTGCTTTCCAGAATAGTGAATAAATCTACCATCACAATCGAAGATAATAGAAACAGGCACACCATGTCAGGTGACTACTTCCTTCATGTAAAGCTTCATTAACTTCTTCATGGGATCAGTTTCCCTTATGGGTAGGAAGTGAGCAGATTTTGTAAGACGATCAACGATTACCCAAATGGTATCATAACCGTTTGTCGTCTTAGGGAGTTTAGTAACGAAATACATGGTAATTTTCTCCCATTTCCATTCTGGAATCTCTTGTTGGACTAGCAAACCAGAAGGTTTTTGATCTTCTGCCTTGACTTTAGAACAAGTCAGACACTTGTTAACATAAGCGGCAATATCTGCCTTCATGTTAGGCCACCAATACAACTGCTTCAAGTCTTGGTACATCTTATCAGATCCCAGATGAATAGAATATTTTGACTTATGAGACTCGTGCATGACTAGAGTTCTTAAGTCGCCATAACCCGATAACCAACTCCTGTTGTTTAAACATAAGGTTTCGTCCGCACGTGGTTTCAATCTTTCCTTTGTAAGGTCTTGTCAGAGCATACCTCCAACATCTTCAGCAGTGAGGTTTTCAGGTTTTAATGCTTCGGTTTGAGGTTTTAGGATTTGTTTAGGAAGATTCAAACCAATAGTCATGACTAAGGCTCGAATCCTTAAAGGTTTAACCCTTTCTTTTCTGCTTAATGCATCAGCAACTACTTTCGCCTTCCCTGGGTGGTAGCGGATGTCACAATAGTAATCGCTGAGAAGCTCCAACCATCTTCGTTGTCTCATGATCAACTCTTTTTGATCAAGGATATGTTTTAAGCTCTTGTGGTCGGTAAATACGGTGCATCTCGTTCTGTATAAGTAATGTCTCCACATCTTAAGGGCGAATACCATAGCTCCAAGTTCCAGATCATGAGTTGTGTAATTTTTCTCATGGATTTTCAGTTGTCGAGAGGCATAAGCTATAACCTTCTCGTTTTGCATAAGCACAACACCCAATCCCTTATGCGAAGCATCATAATAAACAATAACGTTTTCTGATCCTTTAGGCAAGGCCAGAATAGGTGTGCTACATAGCTTCTGCTTGATCAACTGAAATGCAGCTTCCTTATTTTCTCCCTAGTCAAATTTCACATTTTTCTGAGTCAACTTAGTCATTGACTTAGCGATCTTAGAAAAGCCTTTAATGAATCTTCTGTAATAACCGGCGAGTCCTAAAAATTGGCTGATCTCTGTTGCACTTTTAGGAGACGCCCAATCTTTAATTGACTTGATCTTTGCAGGATCTACATGGATGCCTTTGCTATCAATCACATGTCCGAGAAATTGTACTTTTGGAATCCAAAATTCACACTTGGAGAATTTTGCGTACAACTCCTCATTCTTAAGTAGTTTCAAGATTTGCTTGAGATGCTCTTCATGCTCTTCCTTGTTCTTTGAATAAATTAACATGTCGTCGATAAAGATAATCACAAACTTATCCAAGTATGGTTTGCACACTCTATTCATGAGGTCCATGAATATAGCGGGTGCGTTTGTTAACCCAAAAGGCATCACTTGGAATTCATAATGGCCATAACGCGTCCTAAACGCGGTCTTCAGAATATCTTCCTCGCGAACTCTCAACTGGTGGTAACTTGATCGTAAATCAATCTTCGAGTAGACACTCAACCCTTGAAGTTGGTCGAATAAGTCATCAATTCTCGGAAGTGGATAACGGTTCTTCACCGTTAGCTTGTTCAGTTCCCGATAATCGATGCACATACGGAACGATCCGTCTTTCTTCTTGACAAACAAGACTGAGGCTCCCCAAGGTGAAGAGCTGGGTCTTATAAATCCCTTGTCGGATAGTTCTTGAATTTGTTCTGCCAGTGCTTTCATTTCTGATGGTGCCAATCGATAAGGCGTCGATGCTACAGGTGCATCACCTGGTACCAAATCAATTTGGAATTCTACTTGTCGAGGTGGTGGAATACACGACAAGTCTTCAGGAAAAACTTTAGGAAAGTCTTTGACGATCGACACGTCCTCAAGTCGCTTCTCCTCTGACTTGTTCTTGGCTTCCTTCGTAGTAATGTGTGCCAAAAAGACATCACATCCCTTTGACAAATACTCTTGTGCTTTAGTGCACGAAATGATATTCAGTCGGGATTCCTTCCTTGGATTGCTTCCATCACCTTGAAAAATTAATGTTTCTTTTCTGAAAGGAACACGTACAATCTTCTCGTCGCAAATGATCACCCCATGATACTTTGTCAGCCAATCCATCCTAACAATGACGTCAAAACTACCGAGTAGGACAGGCATCAAGTCGATGTTGTAAGGATGATTCATGAAATTTAGAGTACAACCTCGAATTATGGTATTAACTCCTATGATTTTCCCATCGGCTAATTCCACGTCATAATGATTTTCTAACGTAGTGGGGGTAATGCTAATCGATGCACTAAAGGTATTAGATACGAAGCTCCTATCCGCACCAGTATCAAACAAAATTGTAGCATATCAGTCGTTGAGAAGAAATGTACCCGTGATGACGTTAGAGTCCGGGCTAGCATCTCTCCCTCCCAAAGCATAAGCTCTTCCTTGAGCTGTGCCATTCTCGTTGCCATTTCCATGGTTCTTTAGTTTTGGACAATCCCTCCTCATATGCCTGGTGTTACCACATTCATAGCATGCCCCAGCCTTTTGATTCTTGTTGTTGTTGTTATTGTTGTTGGTGTTGACCCGACAACCAGTGGTAGCATGACCATACCTCTTGCATTTTCCGCACTTGGGTGCACATTATCCAGTATGATGGTAATTGCACTTGGTGCACAGAGGTAGGTCCCCAGTATAGACCTTCTTTTCACCAGGGCCAGTAGTGTATGCCCTAGCTACATTTTGCTTTTTGTGGGGTTGTTGTTGGTGATGGTTTCTTGACGAATTGTTAGCCTTCCTCTTGTTTTCATTCTGCCTTTCCGCATAAGTGCGGAGCTTCTGATCCATTAAGTCGTTGGCCAACTCGATAGCAAAATCTAGAGTCTTAGGTCTTGCAGACATGACATTTCCATGAATGTTATCGGGAAGTCCACCGATATACTTGTCAATCTTTGCGGTTTCATCAGCAAGAAATTTGGTCACAATAAAGGCTAGTTCTGGAAACACAAGTTTAAGAACGTCAACATCGTTTCCCCTGACCTTAAGATTCCACAGTTCAATTTCAAGTTTCTTGATTTCACCATTTGGACAATATTTATCCGTCAATTTCTTTTTGAAAGTCCCTCAAGTCATAGCATAGGCAGCATCATGACCTAAGGTTCTCATATGACCATTCCACCAGGTTAATGCGACACCTAGAAGAGTGCAAGTAGCAAACTTCATTTGATTTTCAACGGCACAACCGCTAATGTGGAATACTGATTCCATCTTTTCGAGCCAGTGAGACAAGCCAACAATGCCTTTAGTTCCCTTGAAGTTCAAGGGTTGGCATTTCATGAAGTCGGGGTAGGAACAAATACGTGCAGGTTGTAAAGGCCTTTTGATTCCTCCTCCTAAACTTTGGCTTCCGTCATCCTGAGTAGAGTTTCTTTGGATTGCTCGATCGATCATAGCTTGAATGGATTCTGGAGTCATGGCGTCGTTTGTTCCTTGTCTTGTTACAGGCATGCTTTTAATAATCACAAGAATACAATGTACGTGAGATATAATCACAATGTCGATACAAATGGATATGATAATAATAATTACACCACAACACCATGGAAAATGAATAAAATGAGATCAACCATAACATCATACATCAACATTTCATAACATAATGTCAAATCATACATGATTTATTTGGATACAAAATGACCACAAATGATCTTAGTACAGAAAATGAAAATACGTCCTAGAGTCTACTAGCTGGGAATTACCCATAAAGCTTAATAGACTATACAAGATAGCTAAAAATAAAAAGTATAACTAACAGCTACTACCGACGTCCTCCACCGTATCAATCCGAGCTCTTGCCTCTAGCACCTGGGTACGCATGATCTTTCTGACTGCATCATCCTCAGCTCTCTGGCGATGCCACTTCATACGACTCATGTGAGTCTCCAGTGTCTCAATCCGCGCTAATAATGCCCTGTTCCGAGCCTTGGAACTAAGGTAAGCCTTGCGTACCTCATGCAACTCTGTCTCGTAAGAAGTCCTCTGACCTCTCACTACATCAATCTCGAGTCTAATGTCTCTGCGGTCAGTCCGAGCGTCAAGAAGCTGTGTGTAGAAATCCTCACTCTCCTTCCTACGAACCTGTGCCTGGTAGCTGACCCTCAAGTTAACTTTCTCAATGGAAGTCATCATCCTATGCTCAGAAGCCTGTAAAACACTAACATAACCAACATCCTCTGCTCTGTTAGCAGCTCTAGTAATAGTCCGGGCATCATGACCAGGACTACGAATCAAACCCTGTCCGGCCTCAACAACATCAACAAAATCATACTGACCTCTAGGTTCTCTAACAGCAGTAGCAGCAGAACTCTCTGCTACATCACACCCAGGTGGGGGAGCAGTAAGTATAAATCTCCTCCGAGGTGGCATGTCCTCCTCGGGGATGTCATCTCTCATATGGATCATGGCTGCCCTATGACCTAATGGTGCCTGATCATAGGTAGGGTTGGTGGGTGGTATCGGTGTGGCAGCATGCTCAGCAATGCGTGCCTCCATAGATGCTGACATAGGTGGCTCAAGTCGGATAGTCTTCCGTACCCTACAGAGACGTGTCTGAGAAAAAGAGACCCTAGTCTGAGGTGATCTAGGTATAGGTGCAGACTCATTAGTCTCAAATGACTCTATATCCCCAACTGAGGGAACAGGGTCAACAATAGGTACTACATAAGAATCAACCGGAGCCAGGTGCTCCTCCTCCTCCTCGTCCTTAGTAGGCTCTTCATCCTCATCATCTGTATCATTATCATCGTCGTCATCCTCAAGCTCACGCTCCTTACTAGGATCCTCCTCGGAATCCTTATCATCATCCTCCTCGCCATCCTCGGGCTCATATGGATAATCAATAGAATCCGTATTAGTATCCTCCTCCATCGAATCTGAGTCAGCAATGTCTCCAGGCGACTCAGCGGTCGGTGAAGCATCATCATCATAAGGCTGATCCTCGATCTGAATGTCATCATCTGATGGTGCATGGTACTCCGGGTGCTCTAGCTCCGGAACATATACTCGTACATGCTCATCCAACTCCATGGGATCAGGTACATAGGCAGGTGACAGTGGGTGTGCCTGCCCTTTTTGGGCGACCTCCTCGTATGGGTCCATCTCCAAAATCTCGCTGGCATTTACGAGTGGAATACCCCATGATGATGGTCCATTTAAATCAGAAGATACGGACGTATAGGTAACCGTGGATGAAGCGTTGTCTGAAGACATGGCAAATTTGTAACCATAATGTAAACTTGTATAAGTATATTATATAAGACCATCATTAATATACGTAATGACATACTAACATGTATATAACCTATGTAAGCACTTAGTATAATCGACTAATGCTAAAATGGTGCACGACATGTAATCATGTATACTAAATGCAAATAAGTAATGTATGTATGTCTATTTGAAAACTTTTGAATGACACAATGTTTGAAAACGGTTATAGACTAAGTAAAAACGTTTGACCTGGTTCTCTATAACCTTGGCTCTGATACTAATCTGTAACACCCCCAAAATGGGCCACAGCGGAATATGATGTTCCGAGGCTATTACTTCATAGATCAATAGCACAAGATATGAGAACGACCATTATAAGGGTCTATTAAAAACTGATACATTGGATTTCATAAGTGGTTCTTTACAAAAACTCATGGGCTTAACTTGTTTAACTTGGAAAAGTAAAGATTTCACAACATAACAATATTCTAAAATGTAATGCATGCAAATCTTTATGATAATGTGACTTCAACCGTCTAATGTATCCGTGACTTGTACCTTATTGACCTGAGAAAACATGTTTAAACTGTCAACAATAATGTTGGTGAATTTATAGGTTTATAAATTTAATGAAGCGAATAGCAAGATTTTCCTGTAATAAAGCAACAAATACAATATCACAAAAAAATGTTATTTATGAAATGCCACTAAGCTATGACACAAGAGCTAAACATCAAGGTATGTATATCAAATACATTATAAATAACTTCTGCCCAATGTAGATGTTACAACCCGTAACATCTTATTGATTCAAATGGTTATACATTCTCGTTGATTGGCCGAACGGATAAACTAGCAAGTGCTACTTGCCCGAACGAGGATGTTAATCCCAAATAGATCTATTCTTTACATACTTTACAAGGAAAGTGGCGATATCTTCCACTTTGTACAATACTCTACATCGTTGATTTTTAGACGTATCAACTAATAATCAATCCTTCGTATAATTCCTTCGGTAATGCTTTTTGCGAAACGATTATCTTCAAACTTTCCTTCTCTTTTTTTGTATTTTTTTCTCATTTTTTTCTCATTTTTTTTACTAACTATTCTTCAAATCTCGATGTAGTTTCACCATCTTCACCATCATAATAATTCTGGATAATTCCTTCGGTAATTTCTTCGTTCTCCGGTTTCACCAATAATTGTGACGGTAGTAAAATCACATGAGTTTTGGCTACTAATATACATTTCCATTTGCAATGTGCAAATTTCCAACCGCACTAAAGATAGAAAATGACACAAGACTCGGAAAATACAAACTTTACACTTTAAGCAACTGGCAACTATAAATTAAATTTAATCTAACAGGGTGGGTTAAGGTGTAAGGGTGTAACGAAACAAATAATTGGTGTAATTTCCAAAAGGATTGGTTCTACGGGTTGTTCTAGTGAATCATCACTTTAAAGATGAGAGTGGAAGGGTTTAACGGGAATAGGCAACATGTAAAGGCAATTTAGTTGTAATCCTAAGATTTACCAATTTAAACAAACTACTTCAATTAAATCCATAATACTCATTATTGTGGTCTCGAATAGATATACCAAGCCAAGTTCTAAAGTCTACAACATCACCAGCACACTCATATTTTGTGGATTTTGGGTAAACATTTGGAAACGAAAAGGTTAAATCCTCACAATATCTAACAAGGGTTATTGTGTGCGGGTTATGTAACATGTAATTTCACAAAAGTATGCTTGAATTTTTTTTTAAATTTGAGCATAATTTAAGCTTTTTATTGTGAAAAATAGGACAAGTGGTCATTCTAATTCCCATCCCCCACTTGAATTATACAACGTCCTCGTTGTATATATAAAACATTAAATAGGGGAATTTAAAAAGAATTAAAATGAGAAACTTCCCTGATATTTGTTCGGTATGTGAAAACTAGAAGGGGGGGTTGAATAGTTTTCAAATTAAAATCTTAACTTTTATTTTCTTTTATTTATTTTCATAAAAGCGTATTCAGTTTTGTTTGATGTGATGTGATATGTTTAAGATGAGATAATGCGAGCAATAATATAAAGGATATATGACACGGATATTTATAGTGGTTTGGCTACAAGGACTCCTTCCTTGCCCTACTCCACTCCCCGAGTCACCTACTCGAGAGTTCGAATACACTAATCACCAAATCTCCTTTAACCGGCGGAGAAGCCACACAACGTTACTTAATTATTTTCACGATGCTAAGTTAAACACCGGGTTCTACATATTAGAACCATTCACCATTTATCACTACACATCACAACACCCTTTTTCAAATCTTAAACCCTTCGTCACATCATCAATGCTTGTCCTCTACTAGGTACCAAACATACACATATATATGTATTGTTTTTACACCAACATTACCAAACCAAAACTAGACATTTCTAAGATATTTTTTGATTGAAGATTAGAGACAAGATGAAGAAGATCTTGTGACATAGAAGCTTGCCACAAGATGGAAGATAGATCCAAGCTTCAAGAGATTTTGGGGAGCTTATTCATAGAAGATCTTTTAGCGTCGACACGACAACGTCATGAAGGACCTACAAGAAGCATTAGAGTAGAGTAGAATATAGGAGAAGATCAGTGGTAACCAGATCTAGAGAGAAGAAAAATGTTAGAATGAATGAATAGAACAAGTGAGAAGAGTTGGTATTTATAGCCAAACATTTTACTGTTTGCCGGAACTGCCGGTGCTGTTTCCCAAAGGCACCGGAATGTAAAGTTAAGAGCACCGGCAAACAGTACTCAAAAATAAGCTTTGACTTTTTAACATTTAAACTAATATAATAATAAAGAGAATCTTTTGATCAGATTTTATGAGTGGGAAGGAAGTTTTATGAAGAAATATTTTTGTGAAAAAATATTTTGTGTTTAGGGTAAAGTTTATAAAAAAGGTGTTTAAGATCATTTTTAGAAAATTGCAAGATAGGTTGAGAAGAATGTTGTTTTTATAAAGTGTTTTGGTGTGTTAGAAAACTATTGGCTTAGAAACGTTTAGAGTTTGTTGTTTGATAAGTTTATGTTTTGTTATCGACAAAACAAAGTGAGATCGTAAAATATAAAGATAAACGTTTTTACGGTTTACTTTGTATTAACAATCTCCCCCTTTTTGTTGATGACAAAACATAAATTTATAAAGTAAAAACCAACAAAGTCTAAGCGTTTCTAAATTGGAGTTTTTACTTTCTTCTCCCCCTTTTTGTCGAAACAAAAAGAGCGTCGAAGAAAAACTAACACACACAAAAAGAATGACGAAAGGGAAACTAAAATGTGAGCTCCCCCTTGACGAGAGCTCCCCCTAAAATTATGTCAAAAGTAAAATGATATGCTACAAAGAGAGAGAGGTTAGTCAATAAACAATAATTGTTATTGGTTGACTTTTTGAGAGTCAAACATGTTGCTCCCCCTTAATGGGTGCATTCTTGGACAAAGTACCTGCACTTGATAGTGTACTCAAAGAAGATTGAGTAGTAATATGAAAAAGAGAGGAGAATTGGATCATTTCAGAGTGGCCGGTGCTTGCCGGTGCTGTCCATAAATGGCACCGGTTTGTTAACGGACAGCACCGGCTGACCTGAAGAGAGTCAGCACAGACCAAGAATTTTGGCGGGAGCCAAACTTATTCAAATTTTAATCACATTCCACATAATTCACATGTAATGGAAGAACACAAGAAAGAATAAGAACAATCAAGCATAACATCCATCATAAGATATCATAATCATGAAATTTGAAATTATAAGAATTACAAAAACATGAAGTAAAAAAGAAAATTGACTTAGTGCCAATCTAAAACACAAAATCTATGCTTTGCAATCCCTTAATATGTCTAAACCTTAATCATTCTTAGACCTAGTGATCGTCCCTAGGGAACCGGTTTGAAATGTGGTTAAGGCGATCAAAAATATGATTTAGCATAAACATGGTTTGAAAATTATTTATGATGTTTTCGGTCTTTTGGCAATGTGGGCAAGTGTGATCAAGAGGTTGTGGTGGTTGTTCAAGCCAAAGACTTTGGTCAAGAGGTCCAAAAACATTTGGTGGTGGGAATGATAAACCATAAGGGGGTGTTTGGATAGGGGTAGAAGTTGGATAGAAAGGTAGTGGTATTTAGATGTGAGTGATGGAGGTAGGGGGAATGAGACTATCTTGCACAAGTTGTGCATTGTGAATAGCCTCTTGAATGTTTTGGTGGAAGGCTTGGAGATTGTGAATTTCTTGTTGGATAATTTCCCTTTCCACGGAAGGGTTGGTTTGAGCATTGACTTGGTGAGAGTTTGGGGGAAGTGAAGGAATAGTTGGCTCAACGGGAGCTTCATTTTGAGATGGTTTAGGAAGGTTTTATGTTAGAGAGTGAGGAAATAGGTTCGTTGGTCGTGGTGGAGCATCATTCAAAGAAGAAAGAAAGGGATGAGGGTCATTGGGGGTGTTTGGTGGAGTGGTGAAGACAAGGGCTCTTGGACCCAAAGGTGATGCAAAAGGCTCTACCATGTTTGGTATAGGTGGTGGAATTTAAGAGAAAGGGTGGTGTCAATTATTGCATGGTGTGGTTGTGGTGAGGCCTCATTGGAAGTAAGGTCAATGTAGGTGACTTTAGAATCCTTTTTTGGTGTATTTTGAGTAGAGGAGAAAGCACTTGAGGCCATTGTTGAATAGGATGTATAGAGAGGATTTGTAGTTTGTGAGAGGCGAGGAAGATGATTTTCAAACCCCTAATTTATAATTAAAATGCATGCAAAACATTAAATGCCTAAACCACTACCTTTTCACTAAACATAATCATTATAACCCATTTTAAGGTCAAACAAGGCAAAACCAACTATCTGGCAGTAATGAGGCAAGTCTAATAAGCATGTTTATGGCTTTGGTTTGAAAAGTTGGAACCTCAAAAACAAAAAAAAGCCTACTGTAGAATCGGCTGGCCGGTACCTTTGGCCAAACGGCACCGGCTTGCTGCAAAGAGCATCAACCAGTGCAGATGATGAACTAAATTAGCCAAGTTTTGATACTCTTAACCTATACACTAGAGTGAATATGCATGAAGCTAATGTTCTCAATTCTAAGAAAGATTAGGGAGAGTTAAGCCTATTCTTATTTTGGTAGACCTAGAAATAAGAGCTAGCCAAACACCCCTTAAACAAAAACTTGGATTTTGCACAAGCCATTTCATAGCATATTTGCACATACAAAGACATGTAGAAACCATAATAGAGGTAGAATGATGCAAGGGATATCCAAAGATAATCATAAGTTATTACATATGAAAATATCTAAACGTCTATCATCTAATGAGGACGAAAATGATCCAAACATAATTATTCAAAACATTATACCAAATCATACATAATCCAAAGTAGTTTTAGGAACATACCAAATCATAAAATGTTTATCAGGACATCACTCATTACTTTTTCTTGCAAAGGAAATGGAAGAGACACTTGAACAATCCCTTGGTTTGCTTGAATTCCGGCGACTCTCCTCCTTCGATAGATGGAAGTTAGTTGAGATAGTCAATGGGTTCGAGGGTGTAGTTGTCAATGGGATCACCTCTTGGGTTGGAACTAGTTCCTTGATTTGGAGGTGATTGGGAGGACCCGAAAGAGTTAGAAGGAGTTGGAGATGGAAGACATGGCCTTTTTCCCTTATACTTGATGTGGTTTTTCCTTTTGTTTGTAAGGGGAATTATCACATGATCCACATGATTAAACACATTTGGCAAAGGATATGGGTGATTGGTTTGAACATGTTTGAAGAGTCGAGTAAGGAACATGGCATATGGAAGAGTCATTTAACTACTTTGAGTCACGCTCATCATTCGTTAGATGATGTAGTAGGCGAGGTTGAAGGGTTTGCCGATGGAGAGACAATAAAGCATGTAGCAAAGAGACATGTTTGGATGATCTTTGTGACCGGTGAGACAAATGACATTTTCATTGAGAATGAGGTACCATTTGTTGAAGGTATCCTTGAACTCGATGTTAAGCATTTGAAATGGTTCGAGGATTTCATTGTCACCTTTGATTTTTCAAAGAATTGGTTTGGGTCTTTCTTTGAATAAGGCGTCGTAAACCAAGGATGGGTCCTCGATAGGATCGGATAAAGATGGGTGAGGTTGATCAAGGATTTCTTTGATAGGGACGAGATAGACCACTCTTGAGAGTATAGACATACACCCTCATAAGGGATTCTAAGGATTTGAGCAAAATTCTTAAGAGTGAGAATGGTTTCGACATTGTCAATAGTAAACCTCACGCAAATGGTTCCGTTAAGGTTTTGAATGAGACGGAAACTCCTATAGAATTGAAGGACGAAGACAGGGAAAATTTGCTCGTTAATGTCATGTATACAATCAAACCCTATGGCCCTAAAAGTGGGGCGAAGATTAGGTTTCTTCTTCGAGGAAGTCCGGAGAGACAACACGACCCTTCATGAAAATAGGACGATACACAATGGGATTTTTAGATGTCCCTTTCGTGACCGGTGAACCCACCCGGTGCGGGTATGGTTACAAGAGGAATGTAAGATGGCCGGTGTCATGTGTGGTCTAACTTCACGGCATTAGGCATGGTGCACCTATCGAAAATAGAAAAAAATAGATGGGTTTTAGAAAAATTTGATTTTAAGAAGTTTTATAAGTTTTACGGGTATCTAACAAATCGGATTAGTTTTGATTGTAAAAAACGGTGCATGGATTGTTTTTCTTAGTTCGACCCGAATTAAAAACCAATTATAGTTATCCTACATATCTAATCAGTTGATTTAAGTGATTGTTGCATTTTAGGGTTCATGAAGAAAAATTAAGAAACATAAACTGATTGATTAGGATAGATAGTAAGAAAATAAGTGCTGATTACTACTTACAATGTAACACTTTGATAGAAGGAAGAAGGGATGGTCAAAGGACTTCAAAAAATCATCAATGGTGTTTATTGGGAGTATAAAATTTTCAAACAGTGAGAAGATAGAAAAGAAGAACAAGACATTTTGTTCTGCAGTTGGCCGGTTCTTCTGGTGTTGTTCATTAAATGGCACCGGCTTGCAAAATGAAAGGCACCGGAAGATGACATAGTTGAAAGAAAGAAAAAAAAATGTATTATTTCTTTAAGTGTTGTGATCCCTTTTATTTATTACCCCTATTGTTTTTATAAGCAAGTGGATTAAGATGTGTAAGACTTGCGGTATTAAATTTCCTTTGAGCGCGACGAGACGATAATTTCTAGACGATGAAAGAAAAAAAATATGACTAATAGAAATTAACATTCCATATATATAAAGATTCGATGTACAATGCAATACATAGAATAGGAAATACAATGCTAATATATAACGCGAGAATGAAAAACACGTCACGGTTCGGGAATTTAATCATGGGATAAAGGAGAATTACGAGCGAGATGATGATCTTTGATCAAGACTAGGCCTAAGGATTTTCATTTAGGTCTTCCAATGTACGAACTGTTATTAGATTTGGAGAGAAAATGGAAAGTTGTGAGGTGAAATTTGAAATAGGTGAGTGGTGAAGAGGAGAGTGGTGGGTGAGTTTTATGATTTTGAAACAGTAGGCCGTTAGATTTTTGGGGACAGGTGAGGATAGTTTTGAAATTTTGAATAAATGGTTTTCTATACCCAAAATTTTTTGTGACAAGCTATCGAGCACGTGTTAGGAGGCATGATTCAAGAGGAAGCAATATCCGGGAAAGTATTATTTAGTGCGAATTATATTTATATCTAATAATATATATATATATATATATATATATATATATATATATATATATATATATAATATACCATATATATATTTACGTATATACAAATACCTTTCACGTTTCACATTGAATATATATCATATAGACAAGATTTAAGAAAGAATTTGTGTACCCTCCTTTTTTTGTGCACCGATGAAATGAAGACAAGTAAGTGGATTATATGCACGAGATCCCTTTATTTATGAAAATGAATAGCAGAGAAAAGTATAAAAAAATTGAGACGAGATTTTTTTTTTTGATACCATGGCTTGACATATTTGAGATCTTATAAAATCGGATTATGAATCATCTAGATCATAGGTCCCTTTTAAAAGATATACGTCACTATACATAAAGTTGTAAACGTACTTGGCCTAAACCTTTCCGCAGCTTAATATGTATAGATCTAGAGTGATTGGCCATGAAGGTCGTTTTGAGAAGATACCTGATGTCAAGAACATAGTTTTTTTACACAAAAATAAGTTTAGAAAAGGTTGAGATCTAATTTGGTCTAGCCCAAAATTAAGGTTATAAAACATTTGACAGAGGCCCAAAAATGCATAAGCCCAACATACACATCAGACAGCCGGTGATGTCGACAAACCTCAGTCGGTGCTCTTGGATAATAGCACCGGTGGTTCCGGCGACCTAGATCAACTACGAATTTGAGTAGCAACATATCTTCCATTAGATCCATTTTACCTAAGCTTTACAAGAACAACAGACATGTATAGAGGAATATTTATGCATATGCAATATGTTTTTTTTTAATTTGTTTGGATTTTGAAGATTCGAAAATACAGTATATTTTGAAAATCTTCGGTAACCTGGCTTATGATACAATTGTTAAAAACTATAAGGGGGGGGGATTGAATAGTTTTTAAATTAAAATCTTAACTTTTATTTTATTTTATTTATTTTCACAAAAGTGTATTCAGTTTGGTTTGATGTGATGTGATATGTTTAAGATGAGATAATGCGAGCAATAATATAAAGGATATGTGACACAGTTATTTATAGTGGTTCGGCTACAAGGACTCCTTCCTTGCCCTACTCCACTCCCCGATCACCTTTACTTGAGAGTTCGAATACACTAATCACCAAATCTTCTTTAACCGGCAGAGAAGCCACACAACGTTACTTAATTATTTTCACGATGCTAAATTAAACACCAGGTTCTACATATTAGAACCATTCACCATTTATCACTACACATCACAACACCCTTTTTCAAATCCTAAACTCTTCATCACATCATCAATGCTTGTCCTCTACTAGGTATCAAACATACACAAATATATGTATTGTTTTTACACCAACGTTACAACCAAACCAGACATTTTCTAAGAATATTTTTTGATTGAAGATTAAGAGGACAAGATGAAGAAGATCTTATGACATAGAAGCTTGCCACAAGATGGAAGATAGATCCAAGCTTTAAGAGATTTTGGGAAGCTTATTCATAGAAGATCTTTTAGCGTTGACACGACAACGTCATGAAGGACCTACAAGAAGATCAGTGGTAACCAAATCTAGAGAGAAAAAAAATGTTAGAATAAATGAATAGAACGAGTGAGAAGAGTTGGTATTTATAGCCAAACATTTTACTGTTTACCAGAACTGCTGGTGCTGTTTCCCAAAGGCACCGATATGTAAAGTTAAGAGCTCGGAAAAATGTTCTTAAAAAATATGCTTGAATTTTTTTTACATTAAACTTAATATAATAATAAAGAGAATCTTTTGATCAGATTTTATGAATGGGAAAGAAGTTTTGTGACAAAATATTTTTTTGTGAAAAAAAAAATGTGTGTTTAAAGTTTATGAAAAATGTTTAAGATCTTTTAGAAGATTGCAAGATAGGTTTTGTGAATGATAAGAATGTTGTTTTTATAAAGTGTTTTGGTGTGTTAAAAAACTATTGGTTTAGAAACGTTTAGAGTTTGTTGTTTGATAAGTTTATGTTTTGTGATTGACAAAACAAAGTGAGATCGTAAAACATAAAGATAAACGTTTTTACGGTTTACTTTGTATTAACAATCTCCTCTTTTTGTTGATGACAAAACATAAATTTATAAAGTAAAAACCAACAAAGTCTATGGGTTTCTAAATTGGAATTTTTACTTTCTTCTCCCCCTTTTTGTCAAAACAAAAAGAGCGTCGAAGAAAAACTAACACACAATAAAAAAAATGACGAAAGGAAAACTAAAGTGTGAGCTCCCCCTTGACGAGAGCTCCCCTTAAAAACTATGTCAAAAGTAAAACGATATGTTACAAAGATAGAGAGGTTAGTTAATAAACAATATTTGTTATTGGTTGACTTTTAGAGAGTCAAACATGTTGCTCCCCCTTAATGGGTGCATTCTTGGACAAAGTACCTGCACTTGATAGTGTACTCAAAGAAGATTTAGTAGTAATATGAAAAAGAGAATAGAAAAGGAATATTTCAGAGTGACCGGTGCTTGTCGGTGCTGTCCATAAATGGCATCGGCTTGTTAACGGACAGCACCGGCTGACCTGAAGAAAGTCAGCACATACCAAGAATTTTGGCGGGAGCCAAACTTATTCAAATTTTGATCACATTCACAGAATTCACATGTAATGGAAGAACACAAGAACGAATATAATAAGAATAATCAAGCATAACATCCATCATAAGATATTATAATCATGAAATTTGAAATTATAAGAATTACAAAAACATGAAGTAAAAAGAAAATAGACTTAGTGCCAATCTAAAACTAAAATCATGCTTTTGGCAATCCCTTAATATGTCTAAACCTTAATCATTCTTAGACCTAGTGATCGTCCCTAGGCAACCAGTTTGAAATGTGGTTAAGGCAATCCAAAAGATGATTTAGCATAAACCTAGTTTCGGTTTGAAAATTATTTATGATGTTTTCGGTCTTTTGGCAATGTGGAAAAGTGTGATCAAGAGGTTATGGTGGTTGTTCAAGCCAAAGACTTTGGTCAAGAGGTCCAAAAACATTTGGTGGAAGGCTTGGAGATTGTGAATTTCTTGTTGGATAATTTCCCTTTCCACAGAAGGGTTGGTTTGAGCATTGACTTGGTGAGAGTTTGGGGGAAGTGGAGGAATAGTTGGCTCAACGGGAGCTTCATTTTGAGATGGTTGAGGAAGGTTTTGTGTTAGAGAGTGAGGAGATGGGTTCGTTGGTCATGGTGGAGCATCATTCAAGGAAGAAAGAAAGGGATGAGGGTCATTGGGAGTGTTTGGAGGAGTGGTGAAGACAAGG
>BQNB010145488.1:4071-16712 GCA_026074375.1 Tanacetum coccineum
CAATCAGCAACTGAGTTTGAAGATAAGCAACATCCTTTGTCCTTGGTCTGACTGTGTAGTTGCTAGCAAGATGACCCATTCCTCTGCAGTTGTAACACCTTACCTGATTTCTATTGTTCCTATTACCATTACCTTCAGCTCATGCTGCTATAACATTACCATTCCTATTTTGATTTTCATTCTGATTAGCAATTCCCAGAACAATAATAAGCCCATTTTGATTTCCAACATTTTAAATACCCTAATTCTGAACTGCATTATGAATATCCTGATTCCTGACATTTTGTACTGAATTATACACATTCTTATTCCTAACATTTTATCCAGCATACTGTCTAAACTGATTCCCACCATTACCTCCAATCATCTGCATTTGTCTATCTTGACCCAAATTCATATCCGGTTGAGCAATCTGCCTGTTACGTGCGTTGGATGAAATTCTTTGATTATTTCTAGAAAATGTTTGTTTCTTTTGAAGTCATCCATTAACTTTGAGAAGCAATGATAGTAAGACTCAATTGATACCCCATCAATATAAGTAAACCTTTCCCATTCATTAAACAACTTGGCCTTTTTCTCTTGTATCCCAATATCAGAACCTTTCATCATTTGTTGAACACGTAACCAGATTTCCTGAGCACTTTCACAACTATCAACAGCAGCGTAGATGTCTTCAGAAAGACCCATGAGAATAGTCTAAATGGCTTGATCATCTGTTTCCATTTGCTTTACTTCTTTTTCAGTAAGTTCCTCATTAGTCTACTCATGAAAAGTTTTATCCATACGAACTTTACGGTCTGTATCACCTGGTTCAGGAATCATTCGTCTGACATATGGACCATGCATAAGGGATTTATAGATTAGCTTTCTGTTTAGTTTACTCTTTGCATAACGATAAAGATGAGACGACCATGGAAAATAGTTGTCCTTGTTGAGCATAGGTGGACGGTTTTCAGAACCAGCATCATAGATGTCTTGTTGAGTCGACATTGCAAAATTGATGTGAAATGATATACTAGGATCGTTTTAATGATTAATGTGATTTGTGACTGATTGTGATGTTGTTTAGGTGTTCTTGAATTGTGTTTTTGTTGTTGATAATTAAGCGTTTGTTATTGATTTAGATCAAATGGGGTAAATTGACTAAGTCAATATTCTAGTGTTGACAAGTCAAAATGCACGAATTAACTAAGTCAAATTGCCTTAAGGATAGGTCAAATGGAAGATATTGACTAAGTCAAACTGTCAAAGTGAAGGTATTGACTAAGTCAAATGGCTAAATGTTTGTGTCAAAATGCAGGTTTTGACTAAGTCAAACTGACTAAAAGATTGTATCAAACTGCGTAAGTTGACTTGTCAAACTAGATAAATGGTACTTTTAGTTTTATCAAACCGCGTGTATGTTGATGCCAAACCGCAGCTTTAGAATTTCGTCAATCCGCAACTTTTGATTTGGGTCAAACCTCAAGTTTGAGAGTTCAAACAGCAAGAAGGTGTTGGGTCAAATCGCAACTTGGAAGCCAAAAGTGAAATATTTGAACTCAAACCACTACTTTTCTTTATTGTTAAACCGCAACCCAGTCAAACCGCAATTCAGTTAAACCGCGGGTTTTCTAAGGGCTAAACTGCAACTTTCAACCTCAAACCCCAAGTTGTACTTTTTTCTCTAAAATGCGTTTTTCAAAATAAGCCCCAAAGATAAGCACTATTAAGTAGTTTTAATACTCAAATAAGCTAAGCATGAGTGATCTAAACACCTCATAACATACGAACTCTAACAACAATCTTTGATCGTGGCTTATCAATTCGAAAAAGAAATAAAAAGAAAAACAAGCCGAAAGTCAAATAAGGTAAAAAGAAGCCACAAATAAGCTTCAATAAGCTATAGAATCACGAAAAACAATCACACCATCATTCCTTGGCTCTGATACCACTTGTTGGATATCAAATCATACAAAAATAAAGAAAAAATCTAAAGAGAGAAAGAGGTTTAGAGAGAGAGTAAAAGAAAGAAAATGGAGGCTTTCACTATGAGAAAAATGAGAAGCAACACCCTATTATCTTACAAACACAAGCCCTATTGGACTTATAATGGGCCTTATTGGGCCGAATATAACACTAATGGGCTTTTAAGCCCGTAACTTAGGCCCAGTTAGCTTAAGATAATTCCCGTTAACTATATTAATTCTATACAAGGCTCGGGAATAATAATGACCATCACTTTACTAAAAACGAGGCTAACACGACGGGATATACACATTGTTGTATATGGCATTCTCGGCTATGAACGAAATTTGCATTAATCATTTTATCCTCTTTTAGGTTCACTCATATACACAGTGATGTATATGACATACTTGTCTACGGATGAAGTTTGCATCAATTTTTTATAGGTTCTTCTTAACGCACTCGAACACGGTGGAGCATCAGCCAAGCAATCATATTGGTTCGTCTATATGCTTTGTTGTATATGACATATTTGTCTAAGGACAAAGCTATTATTGCACTAATTTTTTGTTTTGTAGGATCATCCGTGACACCCTCGAGCAAAGCGGAGCTTCCGTCAAGCATGTATAGACATTTTCAATCATACCTTGATGCCTGAAACAAAGGGGAGCATCCGTCAAGGGGAGCATGCATACATTCATCATCATTTTCACTCTTCGACACTCCTTTGTGTTTCGACAAAAGGAACAGAAGATAGTTTCATATAGCTTACCAACATGTGTCATTTACTATATGTATTTCATAGATTCCTCCTATTTTTTATATATGTTGTACAAAACTAACCTTATTGTAGGTTAAGGTTTCAAATTTGATCCATGGATCCGCTATAAACCAAGGACAATAACCTAGGGGATACAACAACATAAGGGGTTAGAGTAGACAATTTAACTTCACTAGGGATGATGCAAGCTTGCCTTTTTGGGAAGAAACGAAGTCGAACTCTAAGGACACGCCCTTTTTGTTTCGACAAATGGGGAGAAGAGTGTAAACAAGAGATGGTAATGTATAGGTAGTACGGGGATACAAGTAACTCTTACACTTTACTATATATTACGTTTAGATATTTGTCATCATCAAAAAGAGGGAGATTATTAGTGCAAATATTACAATATTTAATCTATACGGTCTCTTTTGTTTTGTTGATGACAAACATGTAACTTGTAATACATAACATAGAATGTACAAGTTACTCGTAATCATATTCTGTCTCAACATACATCAACACTTCTCGACGTCTTGAGTCTTCGTTTGCTACAACACAGATTCGTATATGTTTGTTATGTAGTATTATGATCAAATCCCCTAATAAACCATTAAAAACATAAAATACATTTTAAGGTCAGGTCATGCATTTTGCATCAGTTTGTATAAACTAGCTAATATTATTTATCTTTAAAGTTTACTTACACATTTGAGTCCACGCATTTTAAGTAAGTTACTTACACAAGTAACTACGTATTTTAATCTCACAAGTGACTACACATTTTAATAAAAAATGTCACTTGTACATTTTATTTTTAGCAAGTGTAATAGTTAACTTGAACATTTTATTCTAGCAAAGTTACTTACACATTTTTGTAAGTAACCAAGTAAAGATTACTTAAAATTTTCATTTATGCAAGTCAACAAAATATACTTGCACTTTGCATATTTTTAAAACACAAGTAACTTATATATTTTGTAAAATATACAAAGATAACTAGGGAAAAATAAAACACAAAATGGATTTTACCTCATGCATGACATCATTCATAATCTTGTCATATCTAGAAAAGATCTTGCAAGATTACACAATATTTTAGGAGATTTGATATCTAAAAATCAGATTTTGGGTCAGACTTGCCGGATCCCTTTTTGATTTGTCGGATCCCTTTCATTTACACTAGCCGGATCCCTTTAAAAGGGATCCTTGGTCGCCAAACCCTTTTGAAAGGGATCCTTGGCAGGAGGCTTATTGAAGTTTTTCCTATAAATAGAAGCCATTTGTAAATCCATTTTCACACACTTCACCACTCCATTTTCCTTTATTTTTATCATACATTAACATCCATTAGAGTCACCATTAACACCAATCATTCATAATGTAAATCCATTGATCATAGTGCTAGTAACATACATTTTGTTATAAGCATACTTCGATGATGATATACCAAAGCAAGCCTTATAAGATCTTGTCATCTCCATCCACAACAAGAATATACATATGAAGATCTACAAGATTAGTGATCTTATCATCTTCATCTATTTGAAGGCTTCCTATCAATGGAAGTTCATTTAGAGTAGGCATTCATATCAACTAGACATTTGTGTCTTGGATCTTTGTTATACATTTGTATCATTATCTTGTATCACCAACTAGATTAGATGGTTTATGTGTGTGTGCCATAAATCACAAGGTTTGTTATGGGGGGGGGTCGGTTGGGTGGGGGGTAGATGGGGGTGGGTGGTGGGGGGGGGTGGGAGGGGAAGTGCGGTTTATCGGGGGGGGGGAGTGTGAGGCTTAGGGGGGGGGTAGGGGGGGGGTGAGGGGGTTGGGGTGGAGGCGAGCGGGGAATCTGTGGGGGGGGGTGGAGGGTGGCGAGGAATGTGCGGGGGGTGGGGTGGGGAGAACGGGAGGGGGGGGGGGTGATAAGGGTCGGGGAGGGGGAGGTGGAGGGGGAGGGGGGGGGCATCGGGGGGGGCAGGCGTGGGGGGAGGGGGGGGGGGGGGGGGTGGGGTGGGGGTGGGGAGGAGGGAGTGGAGGTCACGAGGGCGTGCGGGGGGTTTGTAGGAGTAAGAGGGTGGCGGCTGGTTTTTGTTGTTGGCTGATGGTCATGTGCATGAGGGGGGGGGGGCTGGGGTGGGTAGGGGGTGGGGGGGGAGTGAGCGCTTAATACCGGGTAGTGGGTAGGGAAGCCTCGGGGTTCTTGGGTGTAAGTTTGTTAATTTGAGTGGTTCGTGGAAGCGGAAGGCACAGGTGTGTTGGGATGGTTCTATAGTTAGGATGATAGTTTTCTTGGGGTGTAGGGTTGTTTCTTAATTCGGCAATTTGATTAGGACGGGGCTAGCTGTAGTTCGCTGGGGAGGTTGTTGCGACGTGGGGGGTGGTTGCGGACCTGGTCGTCGTTTCTTGGGGGGGGCGGTACTGTGGAATAGGTAGGGGGTGAAGTCAGATTGGAGGGGGGGAGGGTAAGGGGGTTATGGGATGGTGGGGTTTGTGGGGGGGTATTGGGTAGGGTGGACGGGCTCGGATGTGCGGGGGCGTGGTCGGGGGGCGTACAGTTGGTGGGGGGGGGTGGTAGCACCCGTGCCGTAGGGGTGAGTTGGGGGGTGAGTAGGTGGGGTCCGTCAGGGGTTGGTGGGGGATTGCCGGTTTGCGGGTGCCGTGTTGGGTATAGCGGGGGGGTTTGTGCGTTGGTGGGGTGGGGGGGGGGGGGGGGGGTCGGGGGGGGGGGGGGGGGGGGGGGTTTTTTGTGTTTTGGGTCTTTGTAGGGGGGGGTGGGTGGGGGGTGGGGGTTTTTGGGGGTGGTCGGGGGGGGTGGGGGGGGGGGGGGGGGGGGGGGGGGGGGTTTTTTTTTGTTGGGTTGGGGAGGGGGGGGGTTTTTTTGTTTTTGTGGGGGTGTTTTTGGGGGGTTTTTTTCTTTCTTTTATTATTCGCTTGACTCTTTTTGGTTTGTGTTTGTTGGTTTATTTGGTATTGGTCTGTCCCTCTTTGTTGCTGTAAAGTCAAATTGGTGTGTTGTGTTTTTAGTTGTGATTTTTGGGTGTTTGGGTTATTTGTGGGGGGGTTCTTTTGATCGTTGTATTTGGTACCTACGAGCCTGTTTTTTTGTTAGAGTGTTTTGGAATTGTTTTGTAGTTGTGGTTTTTTGTGTTTTGTCGCCTGTTGCGGGCTTAGGGTTGTCTTGGAAGAAGGTGTGTGTTGTAGTTTTGAGTTTGATGACGTCAGGTGTGCTGTTGTATGGTCGTCGTTTTTTTCCGTTTTAGATTTATGTGGGTTTATTTGGTTTTGTGTTGAGGCGTTTGGTGTTATTTGTGTTGACGGGTGTGGTTGGGCGGGGTCTTGTTTTTTTGTATGTAATTATGATTTTGTGTTTCGGGCTTTGGGTGGGGTTTGTTGTAGTGGGGGTACTCTAGTTTTTTTAATGATATGATGCTTTACAATGCTGTTCGTAAATTGTGCGCGTTTGTTTGTTGTTTGTCTCTCTGCTTGTATTAAACTTTTTCTTTTGTTTATATTGACATTTGTATAGAAGGTTGGGCGCTTCGGTTTTGGGGAGCTTCAGTTTGGGTCCCGTATGGGGGTGCGGGGGGTGCGGGCATATGAAAATTTGAGCTGCCCGGAGATATAGGGGTGGGGGGTTTGTGGGTGTGGAGGCGGTGAGGTTGTGTTTGTGAATGGTTTTATCACTTGCGTGGGTGGTCGGATTTAGGGGCGGGGGTTGTGGTTCTGGGTGTGGCTAGTAGTGTGGTTTTTATACTGGTATTGCCATGACTGGGATTTTATGCCCCCTGTTTTATGTAATGTTGTTTTTTGAGTTAGTTTGTTGCGGTTAAGGTTGGATTAGTTGTGGGTAGTTTGTTTGATTTCAGTTGATTTGAGTGTAGAAAAGAATAATATTGGTGGTCGTGTATTCGAGTGTTATATATTGAAATTAACGGATTTGAATCCAGGGTGTCAGTTATAGTATTAGTCGGTTTGGGTTTAATTTTCGATATGTTCTCAATGTCTCGGGTATCCTCCAAATTATTAATAAATCCCCCCCCCCCCCCCCCCCTCCCCCCCCCCCTCCCAACCACCCCCCCAACCCCCGCCCCCCCCCCCCCCCAACCGCCCCCACCCCCCCCCCCCCCACCCCCCCCCCCCCCCCCCACCCCCCCACAATACATACACCCCCCCACCCCCCCCCCCCCCCAACCCAAACCTAAAGCAACCACCACTTTAAAAAACCCACTATATGATAAATCCTATATATTAAGTGACAGGGTGGAATGTTTATTTAATATAATAAAACAGCTTTACATCATTCATTAAGGAATTAGGACATGCCTAATCCTTTTAACAAAACTGAGAATTCAAAAACATGAAAGATAAACAACACATCTGTTGTTACAGAGTGAGCTATAGTTAATTATATGTCTGACAGGTCAAACTATTATCGTGATATCACTTGCAATTCATTGCTCTGGCAGTTTAGTCACAGCCTCTCCAGGAAAGGAAAAGATCTAAGTTCACAGTTCACCAGCATATTTCAATATTACCTGTTTTAATTTTATTGAGTGAAAGATGTGTTTAATTTTACAAAATGAAGATACCATGAACAACCCTCATATTATCAATACCATATCTGGAATCATATCAAATTTATGTAGGGGTGTTATCAGGTCAGTTTATCGTTTGTTATCAGGGTGCTATATTGTCAGAATTCGGGGTTTGAGTACGGGGGGTATCGGTTTTACTATCATTGGCAAATAATAAAAATTTAACCAAAATGTTAACTTTAGGATCTTATACTCTTAATTGTATTTAGACCATGTTAAGATTTTTAGACCTATATTATTAAAGTGATATGTAAGGCTGATAAGCACACTATCATTTAAAATGATTTAGAGATCAAACATTGTGGAGCAAAATTTATTAATCTGGTATCACTGATTATATATGTAGCAAAATTTATTAATATGTGTCTTTCTTGAACCAGTCCACTGATTCTATATGTAGCAAAATTTTATTTTAATATGGATATTTATATTTACTCTTTATTGAAATGATTTACAGAGCAAAACAGGAAGACTAAATGTGACCCACAAACTCGCAAAACAAAGTGGTACACAATCACAGTTACCACTAAGCGCAATTCTTAGCGTGTTATTACTTGTAGATTTTCTAATGTGCTTTCTGTCAACTAAAGATAAGGACTGAGTTTCGATTAAAAGTAGTACACTTAGGATTATGGGCTGTTACAAAACATGAATGGATTACATTGTCTGTGTTCTATTGGACTTAGTGTGCTTTAATGATTTACTCCGGTCCGATAGTATACTCTTATTGTTCAACGATGATTTCAGTAAATAAAAATCGAGGTTTTAGGATAGGGTCGCTTTGGTTTTAAAAAAGGTTTATCGGATAAGTTTACTTAGATTTGATGTTAAGGTCAAAAGTGGTATAGGCCAATTATTGTATTGTTGGTTAATTCAAGAACACAGGCTTTTCTTATAACTCATGTCTACGCGCGATATGACTTGAAATTTCTCCAACACTTAATTGGCGCTTCTTATTTGGTGTACGTCGTTGCTCATCTCGTGGGATATTTGCTGTTGATCAGCCGGGGTGTGGGGTGGGCGGATGGCGGAGGGTGGTTGGGGGGTGGGTTGGTGGGGGTTGGGGGGAGAGTGTTTGGTTGGTGAGTGGTAGTTGTAGTTTCTTGGTCGTTGGGTGGGTTGTTTTTTGGTTGTGTAGGGTGCGTGTATAGTTCTCGGTGGTCCTTGACACGCAGCGGGGGGTCTTTGTGCAAGCGTGTTCAAAAGCTGGGGTTATGTTGATGTTGGATGAAGGAGAAGAAGATGTGTGTTTTGAGAAGGGGGTGAGGTATGTCTGTAATAAAACTATTGGCTGTGGGCATTGTGACTCTGAAACATAGAATAACAGTACATACCCCTCCCCCAAACTATCCATCCAACCGCCCCCCACGCCCAGAAACCCACCCCCCCCCCACGCCCCCACCCCCCACCCCCCCCCCCCCCCCCTACCCCCACCCCTCCCCCGCCGTCCGCCGCCCGCCTCCCCAGCCCGAGGGCGTACGGGGGAGGAACGGGGGCGGGTTGCAGGGGTGGTCACCGGGGGGGAGCGGGGCTGGGGGGGGGGGGGAAGGGATTACGCATGTGGACGGGGGGTGTGGGTGTGTGGTTGGGATGCCGGGGTCGGGGTGGGGGGGGTGGGTGTGGGTTGCTGGGGGTGTTGGGGGTGGTGGGGTAAGGGGGGTGGTTTGGGTGTTTGGTTTAGGGCTATATGGTTTGGTGGTGCGGGGGGGATTGGTGGATTGTGGTATGTGGTAGCGTAGAGAGAGGGTGGGTATGGGGGGGCTTACAACAGGTACGGGGTGATATGTGTGAGAAGGGGTATGTGTGGTTTTGGTAGGCGGACGTAGGGTGGTGGTGTGTGTTGTGCGGAGGTGTTACATTGAGATTGGTAATTTGTTGTGTTGTGTTTTATAGTATATACGGTTTCTGGGGCGTTCTATGTTTGCTGGTACCTGTGTTTTGTATTCTTGTCTGCTAATGTAGGTGGTCTCCCATAGTGTTAGTGGTTTGTTTGTGGATTGTGCCTTTTGTTACTGGTGGTATGCTGGTTTGGGTTGTTGGGATTTTTTTGTTCATTGTGATTTGGGTGATATTTGATTGTGTAGATTGCCGAGTTGAGTGCTGGTGTATTGGTAAATTTTGAATAGTTTTGTTATAAGGGGAGTTTGTGTTTTGTTGGGGGGGGGTTAATGGTGTGTAATTAGGATGAGGTAATGGGGGAGTTTTAGCATGCACTATGGGGACTCGGGCCGACGTCTTATCTTTTTATCTCTTCTCTCTAAAACCTACTTTTCTCCTTTTAGATATTTTTTTTCTTTTTTTATTTTTATTTATTGTTGTGTAGTGTTTTTTAATGATTGCTCTTAATTATTTAATTTTTGGATATTTGATCTAAACAATGTGGTTTATCAGAAGAGAGCTCTAAAGCCTTCACTAACTATGAGTCTACTGTCCTAAACACTTCGCCAATCTCCTCCCTGTTTATTGCAAGCTTGAATCGCGCAAAAGTGTTGTTGGTGTTGAATGATGAAGAATAGTGTGTTTGGAGGGGGAGATCTTGAAAAAGCTGAAGTAGTGGCACATTGATGGATGTAACCTTAGAATAACCTGAACTTGTAACCAAAATTTCAGAAATGCCATTTCGTTTTTATATACCTGGAGATTACTTAATTATTTCATAAGAAAAAACCTGTGGAGGGAAACCACTTTTTGTCATATCCAATACTGTTCCAGAGTACTTTGTCATATTATAAATCATTTTGTTGCACATCCACGAACCTAACCCGCAAAATCTTAAGAAAGAATAATAAACATGCATATGAAACCAGAACCATAATCACTTGATCTTGAACCATAGAGCGCAACAATAGAGACATAGATAGCAGCTTCTGACCCTTTTACATCTTTTTTTAACCCATTTGACCAGTAAGGGATGTAAATTATCTCAAGTCTGACTCATTCAAATAAGCGAATGGGTCAAATATGCCCCCTCTAGCTGCAAATTTATTTTCTTTTCTTTTCCTAGTTGTATTATGTCTAGTTGTAACTTGTAAGTATAGTTTTGTTAGTTGTTTCTGAGAAAATCTATATTGACTTGTTTTTTAACTACACAGGCATGAATGAAATCTATCAACGACCAAGTCAATGCACGCACCATCGAATTTAAGTCCGACAAAAAAATTATTGCAGAGGTTACTAAAAGAACCAATCGGGAACATGAACCGGGTGTGGGCAGGAAGTTACCGGTGGGTACCGGCTCTAGTTCTCGCATCAGCCCAGAACCGAACCAAGATTATTGCACACGGGAACAAATTACAGAGATCATTAGGAAAGAGGTAGCGGATAAAGAAAGGTGGAAAACAGCAGCCGATGTGGCTTCGCAACAGGCTGATTTGGCTAAGAAGCAGGCTGATTTGGCTAAGCAGCAGGCTGAGTCGGCTAATGAGAAGGGCTGCAAGGGTCAAACTCGTCTTAGATAAGTTCATGGGCCACTACAACCAACAACAAACACAAGCAGGTGGTTTCTCCTTTACCCCTTCCCCACTCCCTACTACTCTTGTTCCCGCGACTGTTTCTGCTCCCATTCCCGACCCTTATTCCGACCCTAACCGCTACTACATAGTAATGAATCCTGGATCTAGCCGCATACCAAAAGATGACGAAGATGGTGATGATCAAGATGGTAATGATGAAGATGGTATTGGTAATAATTAAGATGGTAATGGTAGTGATGAATCTTCATCAGCATCGGATGCCGAGTAGGGGTATGTAGTATGTTATTTGTATTGACATAGTTTGGTTATTTCTGTTCGTACATTACTATTAGCCTAATTGTATCGTATTTGTGAAAACTATGACTTCGTTATATTGTTTAGGAACGAAGAAATGGATGAATGAAGTTTAGTAATTTTGTTTCATACTTTTGTGGGTCATTTACAGGTTTTATTTGGGTAGATTTTTTTCGGAAAAAGTTTTGAAAAAATCTGGAAAATCCAGCTTTTTGCTGCTGTTTATTTTTCTGTGCAGGCTCATTTAGGGACGACATTATCGTCCCTAGCACTTTGAACAAGTCGTCCAACAATACATTTATGCAAAATAATTAGAAAAATGTAAAACTAAATTTTTTTTATAAAATTAGCTTAGGGACACTATTGTCGTCCCTTAATTTTAAAATTTTATACTTTAAAAATAAAGCTTTTTTTTTATATAAAACAAGGTTTTTAGCCCGCGCTTCGCCGCGAAGCGCGGGCTAAAGCTGTTCATAGCAATCATATTCCTTCACAACCTTGAGAATCAAAAGTTTATATTGAGATGCAGGAAGCATTGACCTATTGATCAATGTACAAAAGTTGATCACTATTTACAGATACTCCTTAGTTAAAGTTGGAAAATGGTTATGCCCAAGCATGATTGTCGTCCTAATACATGATGTAAATACTTTTCATCACAATCAACACCTGTTTACAACAATTTTGATATATTTTCTAGCGAAGTCGCCCTTAACATCGTCGCATCTTTCAATACATGCTCGTCTATTACTTGGCATGTAGTTCAGGTTTGCAGAATTGCCTGTACACATGAAAATAGATCTTAGTGGAGGTGATCTCAATACATATTCAATATATGCAGTAATAAATAGCTTAACCGAAAATGACATGTTGCAAAAATTCAGTTCGTACGGGTCATATATGTCCAATAACAACTAATAAATATACCAGTGCATATATGTTGTTGCATAATATCACAAACGACACCCAACCAAACAAATCAATATTACTTAGCTACTGTTTTCCACAAACACACCATAATTCTGTCATTTTTCAAAAAAGAAAAGAAAAGGAAAGAACGTTTGATCAATCCAAAACGGGCTATTTTGCGCACATAGTTCATAACCAAGGGAAACCTTTACCATAATATAAAATAGAATGCTAATTAAGTTAAGAAACTGACCAGTAGTGACTATCATAGCAATAGGAGCGAGTGATCATTTTTCCGAGTTTTCAGGTGAAAGATGCTCGAGATCAAAAGCGTGTCACCAACACTAATACAAAGCATACCCTAAAGTGGTATTGCACCTACAATAATAAACCACATACACAATATTGTTAAATAACAGAACATGCTAACAACATAAACATCAAATCATCCTATCACAATACGTGATAACAAACATCATCCTTCTTTTTAGAAGATGAAAGCCGCAGCCTGTGGAAATCGCCGATGGTTTTTTGTGAACATGCTGACTATCCCGAATATGCAGAAAGTGCTTGAGGACTACTATTCTTCTATAAAAGAAACATGACCACCCCTATCTGTCGTTGTTCAGCAGCATTGTAATGCCGTGGTGTTTTTTT
>BQNB010145489.1:2983-16712 GCA_026074375.1 Tanacetum coccineum
TATGCTTGTGTTTTTAAAGCGTGCTAATAAATCAAGAGTTTCTTTATATTTACGTTCGATCTCTTCTTTTTCAAGTTGACAATTTTTATACGTTATGTACTTCTCAAGCTCAACCTCTTTTTTATGAAGGGCACTTTTGCATCTATTCTGAATGTTATTTGACTCAGTAAGAGCACATTTGCTTTCATTCAATTCCTGAGTAAGTGTTGCGTTTGCTTTTCTTAATTGCTTTTGAATCTTTTTATTTTCATCAATATCAAGTTTTAAATTTGCCTCAATTAAATTGGCAAGCTCAACACGCTCATCTTCATCTTTATCATCAGCATTCTGGTCATCCTCGAATTCGTTATTACACATATTTGAGTGATCAGGAATGACATTACTATCAACCGTTCCATCACATATGTGTCATTAATGGATTCAAGTTGCTTAGAATGTTGTCTGTCTTTGGCAAACACATTATAGTCATTGTCTGTTTGTACCAGTTCTAATGGCTCAATATCATAGGTAGGTCCAGAGTTGTCATTAGTAACGTGTGGAACCTCCTGAATCTTTGCCATGTACATATAATGTGCTTCCAATTCTTGCTCATCCGGCTCTTCATCAGTGTCCTGTAGCTAGTCACTCTGCTCAGCACTCAAAGGCACACCTTTCTCTTCCTGTTTGCATAGCATCATCTTTTCCTTGTGGTAAGAATAGTCTTTTACCCTCTTTTGTTTCATGTACTCCTTAGCAAAATAACCATACTTCTTGCAATTAAAACACTGTATCCCAGTTTGTTGAACCACCTAATTACCTACAGTCTCCCTGGCCCCAGCAACTGTTACTGTCCTCTGATTCCCAAACTGCCTAGTATATCTGTCACTCTCAGTTCTTGAAGTAGAATCCATATTCTTATTTATGGAGTTTGATGAGGTTATGAGGTTGTTATTAGCAGGTTTGTAGATCTTTGTGAAGTACTTGGAAATAAGTGTTATACTCTTCTGCATATCCTTATCTCTCTAAGCATGTTCTGGATCACGGTCATCTTCAGATGTAGATAAAGATGGAGGTGTTCTTGGTTTAGCAACTTATTTGCCTTTTGTTTTAATAGGTGCATGAGAACTGGTTGATGATGTGTGTCTGGAGGATGTGGTCTGGTTTTTATGAGGTTTTGGTGCATGATAGTAGTTATCATTAGGGTACTGTTGTGCAGCATCGACAAGTGTGAGAAGATTTGCATTCCTGGCTATCTTTTTAGCACGGATTTCATTGACTTCGTTCTCGTATTGCTTTAAAATGTCAAAGAGTTTGTGGTATGATTCTTTGTCCAAGTCAACAGTTTGCTTGACAACCATCACAAATCTTGACCACTCTGGCTGGAGTGGATGTAGAAACTGAACGTTAACTTGCATAGTAGCAACTTCCAACTGGTTTCTTACCATTTCATTCATCATTTTGTAGAACCTTGAGTAGTATGATTCAGTTGACTCCCCATCTCTTGAAGTAAACTTTCCAAACTCCTAGAAAAGATTGGTCTTGACATCCTGCTTGTTAAGTGAATCACCTTGCTGCGGTCGTTCAATGGCTGGTCACATTTCATGAGCTGTTTTGCATGCATTAACTATGGAATAAATTTCATCCCCGATTCCACTCAAGATCATATGAATTGCTTCAGCTTCAGCATCAATGTAAGCAAGGTTTTTAGGTAATGTGTTATCATATGTTTCTCGAACAGTGTGCTCAGGTATAGGTGGATCTATTTTTGTTGTTGGTTTTGCTGGAACAAGGAGTCTTGTCATTACATATGGACCATTAAAGATACATTTCTTTAGCTCTTTCATGTTAGGCTTTGTGTCAACTTATCTCATAAAACGTGATTGCCGTTGTGCATATCTCCCTATTGCAAGCATTGATGGACGGTCTTTGGAACCCGCAGCCATGATGTCATTATGCATTTGACTGTTGTTGTTGTTTTGAGTAGTCATGATGAATGATTGATGTGTTATGAAGTGAAGTTTTTGTGAAAGAATTATGGATCTTAAAAAAATAAAGTTGTGTTGTGATTGATTTTTGTGTTTGTTATGAATGTGTTTCAATGAACTATTCAGCGACTACGACCATAAAGGTGTGGGATATTTGTTTTGTATTTTCTTATGGTAAGAAAAAGGATGGGGGGGGTGGGTTCCGAAATTTTTTTTTTAAAGTTAGAAAACGTACCACAGTTTTGTATACTGAAAAAAACTGAAAGTTCCAATTACTGATAAACCTTTATTATTCCAAAACCAAAAACCCACAAAAATTAATGAAAAACCAAAAAAACATTTTACTCCGAAACCACTTTTTTCCTGAAAAAGTTCAATTACGAAACCGAAAACCCCAAGTAAAAAAAAAAATACGAAAACCTGAAACCAAAAAACCTATACTTGTACGAATAAACCAAAATAAACGAAAACCAACCTTTTTTGAATATTACATTTTATTTTTCTGAAAACCACCCAAAGTACACAAGACACCCGGTTTACCAAAATAATCAAACTCCAAAAAAACCCACTTTTATTTTTTAACGTCGTTTTTAATCCCAAAGAATTATAAATGAAGACCTTTGTTTTTGCCACCATCAAACTTTTCATTAAAAATAAACAAACTTTATAAAACCCATGCACACTTTAAAAAATGATTTTTTTATCGAGGGGTTATTATAAAGATCCCTTTCTGACGAGAGAAAAAAAAATAAGCCCTAGAAAATAACATGAAAACTCCATGCTTTTTTTCAGATTTAAAAAAGCTTAATCAAATAACACACTTATTAAAGCCTATAAAAACATAAACTTTTTAACACTTTGAAATCAAAAAATGAAATTTTTCCGAAAACCCTAGACTTTTGAAACCAAAAACCATGAAGTTTAAAAACCACCTAAAACCAATTAACTAATAATTATCCCCTTTGGGTGACTGATACCACAAATGATAGGAACCAATACTTTTAATCATAACACATACATCACTACATCCATACCAATAAATAACCCAATATATGGATTAAAGATAAGAATAGAAAAATATAAGCATAACTGAAAACAAAAGTAAGAAAAGAGAAAGGAACAAAGAAAGGGTGTTGGGGGAATTTACACCCAAGAAGTTGTAAGAGGATTAACAAAAAAGAACTGAACCAACCCTATCTATTTAATGGAAAGAAAATGGGGTATATTAAAACTCCTAAAGTCCCCCCACATAATTTGAACGCCTAGGGTAAAAAACTACCCTTTAGTGGACCGGGGCCACTCGAGGGTATGGTTTGGGCTTTAAAGCCCACCAACTATAAACAAGAAATTAGATTAAAAAAAAAACGATCCTCATTTTCCCCTTCTAGCCCCTATTACAACATTAAAATTAATAAAGACCAAGTTCCCCCCCTTCCCTGACTGAAATGACGAATTCTACCCCTTGGTTCTGACCTCCATAATTATTTGAGCTAACTAATTTCCTCTACCAAAGTCCCCTTAATCATTCCCCCCTGTATTTTTAATTACTCCCTAAAAGATCTAACAGAAAGGTGGTTGTTTTTTTTAATAGGATTTTGCAATCCCTTTTTCCACTAATAGACCCCCCGATTGGGGAAAAAGGAGAATTGTTGGTGATTAAATGGGAGGGAATTTTAATAAAGGTTTTAGATAATGGAAACAAAAAGAAAAGAATGCACATCAAACTTTCATAAAAATACAAACTTTATAAAACATGCACACTTAAAATGATTTTTTATCGAGGGTTTTAAAGAGCTTTCGTACGAGAGAAAATAAGCTAAAATAACATGAAAGCTCCTAGCTTTTCAGTTAAAACTTATTCAAAACACACTTTTAAGCTATAAAAACATAAACTTTAACACTTTGAATCAAAAATGAAATTTTCCGAAACCTTAGACTTTGAACCAAAAACATGAAGTTTAACCACTAAAACATAACTAAATTATCCCTTGGTGACTGATACCACATGTAGGAACCAATATCTTTAATCATAACACATACTCACTACATCATACAAAACCAAGAATGAGAGATAGAGAAGAGAGAAGGATACGAAAGTAAGAAAAGAGAAGGAACAAAGAAGGTGGTGGATTACACAAAGTGTAAGGATACAAAAAGAACAACCAACCCTTATCTATTATGGAGAAGGGGTATTTATACTCCTAGGTCACATATGACGCCTAGGGTATTCTTTAGTGGACCGGGCTCGAGTTTTGGTTGGGCTTTAGCCCACAACTTATACAAGATTAGATTAATAAACGAGCTCAGTTCCCCTTCTAGCCTATTACAACATTAATAATATAAAGACCAAGTCTTCCTGACTGAATGACTGAATCTTCCTTGTTCGACTCATATTTTGAGGCTAACATTCGTCTTCCAAAGTCCTTATCATTCCTGTTTATGCTCCCTAAGATCTAACAGAAAGGAGGGTGTTATAGGATTGCATCCTTCATCTAATAGACCGATGGGATGGAGATTGTGTGATTATGAGGGATTTTAATGAAGTTAGAATGGAACAAAAAAGATATGGTTTGGTTTTCAACGTTCAAGGTACTAACGCTTTCAATAGTTTTATTTCCTTAGCAAGTCTAATTGACCTTCCTCTTGATGGATATGCTTACACTTGGGCCCACAAGATCGCCAATAAGATGAGTAAGTTAGATAGACTTCTAGTTTCTAAAGGCTTATTGGCTTCGTTCTCGTATCTTTCGGCTATCTGCTTGGATAGGAATCTATTGGATCATCGTCCTATTCTTATGCAGGAATTAAGTATTGATTATGGTCCTACTCCATTTAGATTTTTTCACTCTTGGTTTAACTTGGATGGCTTTTAAAAATGGTAGAAGATACATGGAAGAGCTTAGCCATTGTTGACTCGAATGGTATGATTAATTTAAAGAAGAAACTTCAATCTCGTAAAATTGTCATTATTTGTCATTAAACAATGGACCAAAAATGCTAAGAAAAGCTCTTATAAGGCTAAGATCTCCATTCAATCCAAACTTTTTGATATCAACAAAAATCTTGACCACGGTGGTAGTAATGAAGAGATTTTATCTTGTAGATCTTTGTTGTTGAAAGAACTCAATGATATTAATTCTATTGACTCATTAGAAGCGGCTCAGAAATCTAAAGTTATTTGGGCTATAGAATGTGATGAGAATACAAAGTTCTTACATGGTATTCTTAATAGTAAACGTTCTCAGATAGCTATTCGTGTTGGTTGTGAAAAGTATGTTCCTAAAATACTTTTCTACTCAATTCTCTTTGCCCGACTCCCCTCGTATTTGCTTCGCTGATAAATTCACTAATACGTTATCATTGCAGCAACAAGTTGATCTGGAACAAAACGTCTCTAATGAGGAGATAAAGAGTGCGGTTTGGGATTGTGGAACAAATAAATCCTCTAGTCCTGACGGCTTCACTTTTGAGTTCTTTTGTAGATATTGGAAGCTTTTAGAACATGATATTGTGACAGCCGTTAAAGAATTTTTTGCTTCATGTACTTTTCCCCCAGGATGTAATTTTTCTTTCATTGCTTTAATCCCTAAGATTCATGATGCAAAAGTCGTCAAAGATTATTGTCATATAAGTTTGATTAGAAGACTTTATAAAATTATTGCCAAGATTTTAGCTAATAGACTTAGCTTTGTCATATCGGGTCTTATTAGTGATGTCCAATCGGCTTTTGTTTCCAACCGCCAAATTCCTGACAGTCCATTTAGTCTTAATGAACTTCTTTTGTGGTGTAAGCATAAGAAGTTTAAAGCTATGGTCTTTAAAGTCGATTTTGAAAACGCATTCGACTCTAAACGGTGGGATTACTTACAAGATATTTTAAAGATGTTTGGTTTCGGTGATAAGTGGTGTGGTTGGATAAATGGTTGTCTCAACTCCGCCATGGGATTGGTTCTCGTCAATGGAAGCCCTACATCAGAAATCCAATTTCACAAGGGTTTGAAACAAGGGGATCCGTTAGCTCCCAATCTATTTATCTTGATAATGGAAAGTTTGCATTTATCTTTTTCTAAAGTTACGAATGCAGGATTGTTCTCGGGTATTCCTATTGATAGCTCGATGACTCTTTCTCACCTTTTCTTTGCGGATGATGTTATCTTCTTTGGTAAATGGGACTACTTGAATATACGCACCATTGTTAATGTCTTGAAGTGTTTCCACTTGGCTTCAGATCTGAAAATAAACTTTCATAAAAGTAAACTTATGGGAATTGGCACTCGTCCAGAAGAAGTCGACGCAGCAGCTACAATTATGGGTTGTTCGATTTTTACCACTCCTTTTGTTCATCTAGGAGTTAAGGTTGGAGGTGTGATGTCTAGAATAAAATCTTAGGATGACGTGGTTGCTAAAGTGTCCTCTCGCTTATCCAAATGGAAGCTTAAAACCATTTCAATCGGTGGTCGACTTACTTTAATTAAATTGGTTCTAACATCCATTCCTTTATACCATATGTCTATCTTTAAAGTTCCTTCAGAAGTGTTAAAGCTCTTGAAATTGATTAGAAGAAACTTTTTTAATGGAGTGGACGGGTTGGAAAGAAAAATGGCTTGGATTAGTTAGAAAAAGGTCTTAGCTTCCAAGAAATACGGTGGTCTCGGAGTTTCTAGTTTCTATGCTCTTAATCGAGCTCTTCTCTTTAAATGGCTTTGGCGATTTCTTTATCATGCTTCTTGTCTATGGACAAGATTCATAAAAGTTATTTATGGTGAAGACGGTGCTCTTAATTCCCCAAGTTCTTTGTCTAAACGCTCTCCTTGGTTAGACATTATTCGTGAGCTTACTATTCTTCACACAAAAGGCATTAATCTTTTAGATTTAATTCGCGAAAAGGTGGGCAACGGGTTAAACACCTTGTTTTGCAAGGATCTTTGGTTAGATGATTTGGCGTTAAAGAATAAATTCCTGAGACTTTATGCTTTGGATAACTACAAACAAATAACAGTTGTCGAAAAAATTAATCATGCTTCCATGGTTTATACTTTTTGTCGTCCCCCTAAAGGTGGTGCTAAGGAAGAACAACTTGGTTTTTTTATCCCGCATAGATGGTCTAATGTTGACAAATATCCCCAACCGTCGGGTCTGACGTTAGAAGCTACATGTGAGTTTTCTGTTAAATATGTTTGATAAGTGTAAAATACACATATCCGTTTGTACCTAAAATAACCCAATTAAACCCAAAACAGACCAAAAATGGCAAAAATATGCTTGTATTTGTGTTTTGTGTGTGCAGGTACGGATGTATCAAAGATCACAAGAAAACAGTCAAAAACGGGCAAGCACGGACACGGGAATCAGAAGAGTACCACGGACACGAGAATCAGAAGAGTACAAAAAGAAGCCAAGGATTCAAAGCTGCAGTCAAAAGAAAAGTCAAGCTCCCAGTCAAATTCAGTCAGAAAAGTCAAATCATAATTTTTTACCCTCAAGTTTCATAAATGTCCAAAAATGACCCCTCACCTCTTATTGGGCCCTTAAAACCTTATTGGGCCTGAAATACCTTGAATAACCTTACCCGGATCCTATTAAACCCAAAAGCCCAATTAAAAGCCCACTTAACCTAGCCCATTTCCATTGGAACTAAACCACAAGGACTGAACTTGCAATTTCCTAAAGTTATTTATAACTAGAAATAGAGAAAAGAAAGAGAAGGACTATTTGTGTAATTAACTCAAAGATATAACCGAATTCACTCATTCAGTTAAAAAAAAGGCGCCATTTTCCTTTTTACTGTTCATCTTCTTCTTCGCGATTTACCATGGATAAAACGAGAGGGCTTTCTCAAATTAAGGGCTAAGAACGTCTATTCAAGTAAGCTCAAGTACAATGGCAGGGTTATTAAGGTCAAATCAAGAGATTCATTAGCTCACTCTCAATCAAAAGGACACGTCACACAGGAAGAAGCACAAAGAGGTGTGGGTTTTGCACTAAATTCACTCACACAACAAGCACAAGTGAGCCTCAAACGGATTGCCAGCTTGGCAATCCGTGTGAGCTCACTAGTGATCCAACGGCCATAAAGCTTGATCAAATGATTGCAATGATTGGATGGCAGAGATTGAAAGAAGTTGGCAGAGGCTCAGGACCTAGAAGCTTCTTTCAGCACCTATAAATAGGGCCTCACTCTTCACACACAGGGACGTAGCTTAGGGTAGTTTTTAGCTTAATTTACTTTTCTAGCTTAATTTCTTAAATCATTGTAACATTTCCTTTCAAGTATTGTAATAAGCCTTTATTAATAAAACTCAGTTGAATTTAATCTCTTTTAAGCTCTCTTGTTTACTTAATAAGCTCTTATTTTACCTTAAACTGTTAAGCTAAATAGCCATAAGCTACTCATAAGCTCTTTTAGTCTATAAGCTAAAATTTGAGCTCAATAGGCCTTAATATTACTTAAACCTTAAATCAGCTTAATATCTATACATTATTACCTTTGAAAATGAATTGTGGAAAGCTCTAGGAAGTTGGTTGAAATGGATAACCAAATGGACTTAACTCCTAGCTTATTAATAAGCTAGGAGAGCTTGTAGCTGCTCTTAATTGAGTCCTCTTGTTTAGCTAGAGGATCAAGTAAGTTCTCTTTAAATTCCTTAAGTTTTAAAGCTTTTAGTAATAGTATTATTGCTTTCTATATTAGATTTGCCTAATTGCTTGTTCATTTGCTTATTCTATTTGCTTATTTGTCCTAATTTGTTTCTTATCTAGCTTATTAAGTGAATTTAGTCATTTGTCTTTAGATTATAGAATTTAGATTTTATTGTTATTCACTTCTGTCATAAAAGCTTAAAAAACCAAAAATATTAGTTAATAGTTATAGATCTTAGGATTTTGGCTTAATCAGTAGTTAAATTGTGTTTAATCAAGTAGTTATAAGCTCTAGGTTATCTGGTATTAAGTTTCTAATAGGTAGATTTCATTTTAAAAAGCTTTATCAAATCTGTCAATCATTATAAGGGGTGTTTGGCACAAGCTTGTTTGACCAGCAAAAGTCAAACTAATTTGATCAAATTACTTGAGTTAGTTGTGTTTTAGCTTAAGATCAATAGGGAATTAAATTTTAGAAGTTAGATTTGTTAGTTTGTGTTTTTAAAGTTATTATGGCTTATTATGATTCTCTCAGCACCAGGGTACCTTATGCCTATGTTATTGCTTGTGAAATTTTGATCCAAAGCCATTAAGGCTTGGATTTTGATTGAATTGTGTCTAAACATTCTTATTGAGTGTTTCTAAGTGCAGGTTTACCCTTTTGGTAACATGCACTTCTTTGTTCTTGCTTGTGCAAAGTGTTCATCAGCCTAGGAAAAACTAGGTTCCTACTGTCAATTTTGTTATAATTTTTCAGCTAGATAGCATAGGATTTAGGTAGCTCTATTAGGTTTAAGTTAGTTTACTATAGCTTAATATAGAATAATGCTTAGTTTAATTCCTAGCTTATTTTCTAGATTGCTTAAGCTGTTAGGGGGGGGGGGATGTTTAAATTCACCTAAAAAAGAGTCTAGTGGAAACTGATTAGTTTATCAGCATAAAATTGGAGTAAATAAGTCTATTTTTAGGACTTAATTTTAAGCATCAATTGTAGGGTAAATTGGGATCTAATCTTTTTTAAATTTTCATAGTATTAAATATAGATCATTTTGTTTAAGGCCTTATTTTTCATTTCCAATTATGTTTCTATAGTACAAATGTTGTTTGAATAGTTAGCTAAAAGCAAAAAGCACAAAAAACTGTAGGTCACTTAAGTGGATTCTTATTTTCGCTAATTTTAGCTTAATATAAATAGTTTGTAGCGGCGTAATTAGATAGCTATAGTGTTTATTACAGTTCCCTTTAAGCTTATAGTCTGGTGAAGCTTTTTAAGAATTTTAGCTTAATTGATTTTTGTGCTAAATGGCTTAATTTCAATGAGTTTCTTGATTCAAGATAATTTCAGTTGCTTAAAGTACTTCTAGACTTAGATTTCTTGCATTTTATCGATTAAGCATTTCTAAGCTCATCTAAACTCATTTCCTTTTTTATTGTGAGCTTAAAATATGTTTTTTTAGAGCATTATTAGTAAAATCAAAGGACAGTAGCTAGGTTTTCTGTAAAACAGCTATTGATAGCTTTTTATGAGCTTACTTAGTGCTTTCATACAAATGTGCCTTTTGTTAAAGTACAATCCCACAGCTTGTTGTTATCAACTTTGCTCTTTTAAGTTTTTTACGTACTAAGCAGTTTTAAATTCTCATATATGTGCTTAACCGGATAGGTTGTAGTCGGGCTGGGCTTCTCAGGGTCTGAAAGTGTAATTCTCTAAGCTTTCTTTAGTTTCATAGTTTAGTTACCTTGTCAGTTTATTCTTTTATTTACATTAATAAATTAGGATTTATGTTTTAAATTTAGTTTAATTAGTCCTTTAATTAATACAGTAAAAAATTAGGGCTTTTGTTTTTTATAATTTTCAGGCCACTTTCTTTATTTAGTGTAATTTTTTATAAATAAATTCTAGGATTCTATTTTTATAATTTTATTATTTTTATAGTTTTTTAATTAGTTTAAATTTCTAGAAAAATATATCTTTTTAATCTAAAAAATACCAACAAATAGTAATTCCTTTTTTCTAAAATTTTCTTTTTTCTTATCTTTATTTTAGGCAAAAATATATTTTCATTATAATTTTTTAAATTTTTTTATTTTCTAGGATGTTCATTAGTTTTATTTAGTTTTTAATTCTTTAAAAAAATTTCAAAAAATAGTCTAAAAATATTTTTCTTTTTTTTAAAATTTTCTTTTATCATAATTTAGGTTTAGAAACTTAATTTGCAATTTTAAAGTTTTAATTTAGTAGGTTTGCTTAATTGTCGCGTTTTAATTGTTTCCCGTATTTGTTTAATTGTTTAGTGCCTTTAATTTTCCATTTTAATTGTTGTTTTTTATTTAGTAGTCATAGCTTATCAAATCATCTATTTTCTTATTCAAATCATAATCCGGACATTAAACGAGGTTTCAATGTTCATAGTAGTTGGGAAACGACCGGGTGATTGACTCACTACTTATCCGAGTAATATTCATATCCTTTATATTATCTTTGTGTAGTGGAATTGTCCTAAGTGTTTACTCTGGGGATTTCCTTAATTTCTCTATAAGTTTTTATTTTTTATATGTATGTGTAAAACTACTATCTGATTGAATATTTGTACCTTAAACACTCACGCTTATTACTTGAACATCGACCTACTTGCTTTCCAAATTAATCTACTAAGAATTCGTACACTATTAATTTTGAAACAATTCATACCTACCTAATTAAGCGGTTCAAGGGAATGTATTGCAAAAAATTTATTATTGTGAATTCCCATCAATAATGAATTACTATATCATATACCTATATATATATAACATCACACTAATTTATACATTTATATATTTATGTATGTATATATATGTATGTATATATAAGTAAGTATTTATATGTATGTATAATATATATGTATGTATACTATTAGTGTTGTATATATATGTATGTGAAGTATATGTTTGTATATATTGGTATCCGGTATATATATATGTATTACGTATATTACGTATACGTATATAAAGTATAAGGATTTATATTATACGTATACGTTATAATATTACGGATATATAAATCGTATATATATATACGATATATATATACGGGGGGTATATATATATACGTAAATATATACGTAGTTATATAGTATATATATATACGTATTTACGATATATTATACTTAGTATACGTATTATATATAGTTTACGATATATATCATATATACGTATACGATCATATATATATATTTTTACGTTACGATATATATATATTATACGTATACGTATATATTATATCATATACGTTATTCGCCTTTCATATAATATATATATATATATTCTATATATATATATATATATATATATATATATATATATATATATAGTAAAGTGTTATATTGAGAACCCATTTTAGGTGCAGAACTTTACAGAACTCTTATAATGAATCTGGGCCATTAGATGAGTTTGATTAAAGGTTGAGATTAAAAGTGCCATTTATGTAATTAATAAAAACACTAGGATATTACTTGTAAACCTAAAAGGGCAACTTAGGTATTTTCTATTCATCCCTAAAAAATGCTAAAAACCTAAAAACTCACTAAAAGGAATCAGTTAAAAAAACACCGTGTATTTTTTCATCTTCTCCCCATCTCAACCCTAGATAATCATATGAACCGCCTCCGTCACGACATCTTCATCCAAATAAAACATACACCGTCGTCATCCACTATTAACCGATCCATGTTTATCTCTTCCCTACATCATTCGTCTCACCCGTTCCGTCTTAGCCGCCAACGTATGTAAAGAAGAAAACTCGGTGACTCATACATTGATATTCCTCAACAATGACGTAGAAATAGTATTGGGTATCTAATGTAGTCTTGATGTGTCTATTTTTTAGATCTGATAAATGTCACCACCCTTCTCTATTTTTCCCGTTACATCTAAGTGATAGCAATGATTAGTTGATTGTTAATGTTTTTTTTATTTCTATAATTTAATTTATTTTTTTACTTTCGTATGTTCTTTATCTTTTAGTTGGAAATAACTTAAAGGTGCTAACCTTTAAGTGAGTGGATTATTGGATGATGGTATGGTGATTTATAAATGTTACACAAATTGAAATGCAATTTACATGGCATGTGTCTATGTTATTCATTGATGAGATCAGAATGCGCCAATGCAAATTTTGCTATGTAATGTGGAAAGATAGAGTTATATTTATATTTTGATATTAACTGGCACAAGTACACATACATACATGGTTATGTGAGTCTCCATTAGTTAAGAGATCAAGTGAGTTTTCTTTCTTTTCAATTTAAGTTATTATTGTTTTTCTTAAAAAAATTAGTAGTGTTTGAGAAGGCCACTACAATATATGCATAGATCAAAGATGAAAAGCATCTAGTTATACTTGTTTTTTAAAAAGCCCTTGGTAAGTATATGAACTATATTTGTTTTGTTTAAGCTTTGTTGATTGATTTTTTTAGCTAATATGATTAACTAATTTTATTTTTTGTTTCGAGACAGGGATTGTGTTTTTGATGCTTTAGTTATGACGTTGGTGTGGTCATCGCAAACATACATGTTTTTTTGAAGGCGTGCACATATGTTATAATGAATTTGATGAAAAAGCCCAGTGTGCACATATGTTTTTGGAAGACGTGCACATATATTATAATGAATTTGACAAAAAAAGTGAAGAGTGCGCATGTGTTTCTAAATGGCGTGAACATTTATATTTGACAAGATACTTGTACATGAATTGTATTTTTTTATATCAAATTTTGTGTATACTATTTATGTTCTTGGTTTGATATAAATTTTAGAGGTTACATTTTTATGTTTATGTTTTTGGTCATAAATTTGGAAGATCAAAGAATGTACACTAAACACATGTGCAATTACCATTTTAAGCAAAGTAAGTTTGACATCTAAACAATTGTACCCAACAAACATATGTAACTTTACAATATTAAAAAAAACACATATGCACTTGATTTTTCTGAAAACATGTTTGAAAAAAATATAAAATAAAAAAATTCAAAAAATAAGAGAACTAAAAAGACTTTTTTTTTCTATTAGAAAAGTCAAAAATATAGTGAAAATATGTTTGACTATTATACCCTTTTTAATTAATTAAAAACATTTAATAATAC
>BQNB010145490.1:0-13246 GCA_026074375.1 Tanacetum coccineum
CATAAACATATGTACCGTTTCTCTCTTGGTATTGTGTATCGATCTCTATCATTCTCTATAATTTCATACATGCTAAAATTATTGCAGACAGTTAATGTACCTCTGAAGAGGAATTTATGCTCCAGCTGTTCAAAAATGAATGCAGAAGGTCGGCTTTCCTCATATCCAATTTCTATGCGTTGCTCAAACAAATGTGTTCTGGAATCGACGTTTTCTCGACTCTCATGACTGCATTTTTGGTTCAGCACACGGTTTTGTGAATGCGCTTGATCCAGATCACTTGTATGTCCTGCTCCACACACCAACAATGCGTAATGAGATGATATCCATGGAATGAGAAAACTAATGGTTTGAGGTTTAAACAAATTGTCTAATTTAATTGGTGAAATGTGTCCATTTTCTATGAAGAAACAACTGTGAAATTTTGTAAACTGTTCCGCAAGCATATTTCACAATCCCTTTTTAAATCATTAGTTATATTCTTTTTGGCATAAGTATTGATAAAATGGCTAATAAGATAGATTGGGTCAACATTTGCCGTGTTCATACATTATTGCTCAAAATATCTCACTAATCAGTAAAACCTGTTATGTTGCTCTAAACAAAAGTAAACCGGTTTGTTTCTCAACACAACAAAGGTAGAGCGTTATTGTCACTATAATATCTAAGTTTACTTAACCTAATAATATAATAGATTAACACACCCACGATCCTGACCAAGCCGGTCTTCAGAACCCACTGTCAGTTCGGTTAAGCGTAGAACCGTTTAGAATCCCATGCCCCTACATTTCTAACAGGCATTTCATCATTTAATTGCATACCATATCTAGAAGCTTTTCCGCTTCATCCATCTCTTTCTTTTTCCTCTTTGTATGTGTAATTTTAGGTGCTGTTTGTTTCTTGGGTTTTGAACTAAAAGATTGAGTTTGTGTCCATGATTTGTTGTTTGGTAACATTTTAAAACCATATATTAATGCATCATGGAAAGAAAATGAAACGGACGTATTTGATGGGTTTTGTTAAAAGTTGTCAGAGGTTTTGAGAAATTTTGATTCTCAACCACACAGTCTTTTTTCTCTTATATTTTTCTATTTTTTTATTCAATATATATTTTAAAAATCAATTTATAATAAATATTTATATTATATTTTCTTTCTCCTAAACCTACACCAAATCTAAATCTAAATCCAATTCCAAATCCTAATCTTAAACCCGTCTACAAACCAAACGGCCCATTAGACTTTTGTTCAGTTGAAAGATGTATATTCTGTTCACTTTACGGGGCAATCACTTTCAAATTCAGGTGCCCACATATTTCAATATCATTCTAAAAGCAAAGGCTGAAGCTAAAAGGATAAAACAAACCTTATGATTGATGAATGGATCACTGCCTGAAAAACATAAATCAAAGGATTAGAGTGTCGGTTGGAGCGGTGGAATGCAATGGAACTATCCAGAATCAGGAAATGATGGGATTTGTGTTATCAAATAAAAAAGGCAGGACCCAACCTGGTTGTGTGGCAATAGGTTTCCTTCACGGAAGGGTGTCATTGTCTTTCGGGCCGGACCAAACTGATTGTGTGGGCTCGTTACGTCTTCTAGGTTAAAAACCATGTAGCCACAATTGCCGTTCTAAAAAAAATAAAGGCCCGATTGATAGATGGGTAAAATAATTTGTTTGGTGAATGTTCTTTGGGCTCACGCGCGGGTGTAGTGCCCATATATGAATTCATGTCTGCTACCCGGGTTTTGCACAATCTGACAAATAAGAGTGTCATTTTTAATTCTTAAAAAAATTACATCCACGAGTTAAAGTTGACTACATGTGTTATTTGGATTTTTTATTCAAAAAAATTACATTTCATTTTTAAATAATTTATATAATATATATATATATATATATATATATATATATATATATTTAAAATAATAATTAATTTTCTCTCTCCTTATTTACTTTCAAACATTTCTCAAATCTAAATTCAAATACAATCCCACTTACAAACCAAACGGGCACTAAAAAAGGCAATGGGGCGGTGAAGATGATAAGGGAAGAAAGGAGGGGGCGGACATGGATCACCACCAACTTGGGCCAAAATAAGCCTGGCAAAAGGTTAATGCCACCGTCCAAATGCGGATTGATATATAGATAAATGTTTGATGATTACAAGCAAAGAACTATTTTGAGGTTAAAGTATCAAGGTTAAAGAACCACCCCACTTGGACTTTGGTCCAGTGGCAAGTGAGTTCACCACTAACTAAAAGGTATTGAACTTTGTGTTTGGTTGGGAGCATTTCATGGCATTTGTATTTTAATTTTCTTTAAATTTTGAAGGAATTTAAAATCTATGAACTACCAAAATGGGGAGAATTAAAATGCCTCAAAAAAGTGAGGAACTTGAAAAAAAAATTATAAACTTTTTTTTTGTTATTGTTTTATTTCTTCTTCTTCTTGTTTTTTTAAATCAAAGGAAATCAGTCACTAGGGGTGTTAGTCGGGTGTCGGATTGTTCGGGTTCGGGTCAACTTGAATATTAGTAAATTGGAATAAAAATGTTTTTTACTCGTTTAAATAGAATATTTATAAAATTTATATAAAAAAAATATTTATTTGGATCAATCGGGTCGACCCGAACCCGAGTTACCAAAAAATTTCAACCCGATACCCGACCCTATTTAGTATTCGGATTACTCGGGTTGTCCTGAATAACTCGAATATTTTTTTTTGACTTGAGTAACCCAACCCGAATAGGCTTAATCGGGGTCGGGTAGGGTTTTTTGACACCTCTATCCGTCACTCCCTAAAAAAGTTGCAATAATAAAAATAATGACAGATTTCAAAATATTATGAAATTTTATCAACCAAATATGCAAAGGTATTTTAAATTTCTTAAAAGTTAAAATTTCGAAATTCAAAAAAAAATTACGAACCAAACGCCACCATAGAGTAATTTTAGTTTACTGTCATAGTCAATGGAGATTAGTGGCTAACAAAATTCCGAAACCAAAATACATGTGGGGGACTTTAGGGTGCGTTTGGTTGATGGGTTTATAGGGTGGGTTTTGGGTTGAGTCCAAAAAAAACATGTTTGGTTGATGTAATTGATTTTTTCAAAACCCACAAATAAAGGTTTTTAAAATCCTTGTTTAGTGGTTGGGTTTTACCCTAAACCTGTGGGGACCACTTTTTTTTTCTCTCACATACTTATTTAATTTAATATTTAAATAATATTTTTCAATCAAACTTTATTATTAAATACATATAAAAATATATAATTTATCTCTCCTAAACCTACATCAAATTCAAATCTTAAACCAAATCCAAATATAATCCCACTTACAAATCAAACGGATCCTTAATTGTCAAAATAGTGTCGGTTTGGTCAAAGGACCATGGATGTTAAAGTTTTTAAGTTAGAGACCAATGTTTTGAAAACTTGATTTTTAATCGATTCGATCGAGTCACCGGGTTACCGGTTCAATCAGTTAAAATTTGTTTTTATATATTTACAATAATAGAAAAAAATATATACATAAATCATGAATATATTTAATATATTTAGCCTAAAAACAATTTGTTAAAAATATAACAAGTAAAAATAAAATTACGTCGCAAATATATACAATTAAATTGCTTTATTCGTAAAAAAATCAAAACCCGACCGGGTCTCAAGAACCGGGTTGACCTGGGTCACTTCAAACCTAGCGGATATAACCGGGTTTCGAAAATATAAAACCCGGTTCATTTTGACCCGTTTTTACAACGGAAATAGGTCCAGGCGGGTCGAACATGGTTTCAAAACATAGGGACGATTCGTGTAATTTACTCAATATTGAATGATAGCTTAAGAGCTTATTGATGACAAGCCAAAAAAGGTGAATTCAAAAAGAGCTTATAATAACCTTGAACCAACAAAAATCCCCCAAGAGTTACACTGAAATGGCAATGGCAATGGCAATTAGAGCAATCTTCCGTCCATTATCATTATCAGCTGCTTCTTTTCGAACCACCCCGGTTCGGTTGATAAGCCGTGGTCCAATAAGCTACACCCCGGTCCGATGTGCAGCAGCCGGTTCAGACTCCAATAAGAAGGCATCAGCAAGGCTGTCACAGGTACAACAGCAATTACATGAAGCAATTGCGAGATCAGCTGTTGGTGCCAATGAACCTATTCCTAACATTACTCTTGGTATTCTATTTTCATTTTATTTCATATGTTTTATCTGGGCTTATGTTTCATAAGCCCCAATTTTCTGGCTTATTTTGAGACTTATGGGCATGATAAGCCCAAATGAGCTTATGTTTCATAAGCCGAAACAAACATCCCCTTATTCTTTACAATTATCTAGTGGGGTACCAATTTAAGGTTTGACAAGTAAAAAGTAGTTAAAGACAAAACGTACGGAACAAAAACACATAAAAGAGATATATTTTCCGCCCCGGACTATTACCGGGGACGGAACCAGAAGACATATCGACCAGGTGCATTTATAAAAAATATACAAAACTACAAACTCAATTTGTATGGACCCGGTGCTTTTACGAAAAAACGAGTTTTTACCAAAATTTAACACTGCGTCGCGAAACTTCATGGGTGTCTAGGACCCACCCTGATTCCGTCCCTGACTATTACTATGATTAGGTAATGATTTGCAATAAAATTTAAGTTGAGAATTTGTTGCATCACGCTTATGTTCATTGGTATTTCCTGCGTTAAAGAATGAAGTTGAAACTTTATAACTATCAAATGGGGAAAACTCGTCCTGATGCAGCATGTATATGCATTTCTAATTAGATAAAACATGTCTAAAGTATTTTTTTTTCCGGGAAATGGAAGAACTGATAAGTTACGTGTTGCGTCAAGGGTTGGTCCCTAAGACTTCCCGAAGATGGTGCATAATCATTACACTTCACAAAATGACTTTCTTATCTAAATAAAGGACGCCTTAGAAATGAGTCTGCTTGTCGATGGAAGTCTTCTTGCTGCATTGATAGACATGTGTATTATTATCCTGCAAATATCATCCAATTACTGTTAGGAAATGTGTCTTAGCTTATTTGAGAAGCATAATTGCTTATTGTGTTTAGAAAGTTATTAAGCTCCCTGAAGGTGTTTAGGCAACCTTACGTTAAAGATTTTTTTTGCGGTTGAAATAAGCCAATAAGCTTATGCTTAAGCTCCAAATTTGGAGCTTTTTGTGAATGTTTAAGCTAAAGCTTACACAAACGCTCCCTTGCTTGCTTTTGGTTTCAAAGAAGGTCCACTGAAGCATGCAATCTATATTTTATAACAAGTCCTTTAGTCAATTTGTTGGCACCGTAGACTGCCCCATGCTTCGGTATATGGCCCATAATCATGGCCTTTTTTTGAAAGTATGCTGTTTTTACGAAAAAGAACACCTTGGAAATGACTCTGCGTGTCAATGGAAAGCGCTCTGCTGCACTAGAGTTTGACAAGTAGTGGGGTACCAATAACGGAACAAAAAAACATAGAAGAGATGCTTTCCGGTGCGGACTATTACTATGGTTAGGTATTTCCTGAGTCAGATGGGTGGAAAGCTCATCTTGATGCAGCATTTATATGCATTTGTAGTTCTATAAAACACAATGTTTTTTTCATAGAAAAACTGATAAGTTACATGCTGCGTCAAGGGAAGTCAGTTTGTTTGTTGGTCCCTGAGACTTCACGAAGATGGCGCATACTCATTAAATGGACTCTCTTATCTAAATAAAGGAAAAGTCTGAATAATAACAGTTTGATGGTAAAAATTGTGCTTTCACATATGACACCATGGCCATATTTATAGAAGATTTACTTATCTTGCAAGATAAGTTACTTACATTCTAGAATGGTCCCTTAAGTATACCATAATTATGATAAACTAATATGGCAACTAGATAATAACAAATCTCTTGCCAATATATGATAAACTAACATGGAAACTAGATAATAACAAATCTCTTGCTAATACCCCCCCTCAAGTTGGCACGTGAAGATTTCGAACGCCCAACTTGCCAAGCAAATAATCAAATTGTGCCTTGCCAAGAGCCTTAGTAAAAAAATCTGCAACTTGTTCTTTCGTGGACACGTATTGAGTACTTATATTTCCATTAACAATTTCATCACGGATGTAATGACAATCCACTTCAATATGTTTTGTTCGTTCATGAAAGACCGGGTTGTGAGAAATGTGCAATGCCGCTTGACTATCACAATACAGTGACATTGGTCGAGTATGATGAACACCAAGACTTTTGAGCACACCTTTTAACCATTTTAATTCTCTCATCGTGAGAGCCATTGATCGATATTATGCCTCAGCCAAAGAGCGCGATACTGTGTGTTGCTTCTTTGTTTTCCAAGAAATAGGAGAGTTTCCTAAGTACACCAACCAACCAGTAAGAGAACGCCTCGTCAATGGGCACCCCGCCCAATCTGCATCACACCACCCACGTAACTGTAGGTCATTTTGACTTTCCAAAATAATACCTTGACCCGGATTACCTTTTAGAAACCGCACCACACGCAAGGCAGCCTCCCAATGTTCTACTCTAGGTTCTTGCATAAACTGTGACAAAATATGTACACTATACACCAAATCTGGTCGAGTGAAGCATAAATAGATTAAACGCCCCACTAACCGCCTATATTGTTCAGGATCTTGATATAACCTTCCTTTGGCTAATCCTAAACGATGATTTTGCTCCATAGGAATTGATGCTGGTCTAGCTCCAAGAAGCCCGACCTCTGAAATAATATCAAGTGCATATTTTCGTCGAGATAGAAAAATCCCCTCATTTGCGCGAGCGACTTCGACCCCTAAAAAATACTTTACGGTTCCTAAGTCTTTCATGTGAAAACAATCACTCAAATAGCCTTTAAATTGTGTTATCGCATCATGATCGTTGCCCGAAATAATCAAATCATCAACATAGACGAGTACATTAACTTGAATCGCCTTCTGTTGCATAGTGAATAAAGAATAATCGGAATAAGACTGAATAAATCCGTATTTCTTCAATGCCGAGGACAATTTTGAGAACCAACATCGCGGAGCTTGTCGAAGCCCGTACAACGATTTTTTAAGTTTGCACGCATGTCCAGGCTGAGTCGACAAACCGGGTGGAAGTTTCATAAATACCTCTTCATTAAGATCTCCATGCAAAAATGCATTATGCACGTCCATTTGATGAAGTTCCCATTGTTTCGCTGCTGCAACTGCTAAGAAGTTACCATTTTTGCTACTGGTGCAAACGTTTCATTATAATCAGTCCCAGCCACCTGATGATTTCCAAGAACAACCAATCTCGCTTTGAACCTTTTAACAGTCCCATCAGAATTATACTTAATTTTATACACCCACTTGCACCCAAGTGCTCGTTTTCCTTTCGGTAGTTCTTCAATTGTCCAAGTCTTGTTGTGTTCCAAGGCTTGAAGTTCATTATTCATTGCCAAACGCCAACGTTTATCTTTAGATGCCTCATAATACGTTGATGGTTCTTTTTCAACATCAACAGCCTTAAGAAAATTTCGATGAACCACTGAAAATTTATCACAATTTATACATAATAAGCTATAGGATGCGGGGTACCTGAGGATGACGATTGAGCAGGTTTCAAGCTGGGGGATGGAGTTTCTTTATGAATTGTATGAGTGATGTAGTCACGCAGGCGGACCGATGCTTCTTTCTTTCGATGTCCCCTACCTAATTCCTCTTCTTGTGTTTCTTCTACTTCATTATTCATTCTCTCTTGAGGTGACTCGCTACCATCAGTAACATGATTGTTTGAGGATGTCAACGATTCATCATTACCCGAATCGGGTATCTCTGAAGTTCCCTTCCTATTAAACGAGGGATCAAGATCCTCTATTTCATCTTCATTTAGATTAATGGGTGGGGCTTGAACATCAGGAACAATTGGTGTATTATCATAAGGAAATACATCTTCTAAAAAATCAACATCACGAGATACAAAGAACTCGTGCTTTTCTAAATCGAACAATCTCCAACCCTTTTGCCCATAAGGATATCCCACGAACACATATTTTCGACTACGACTCGCAAATTTGTCTCCTATTTTCATATACGCATAACACAAACAACCAAATGTACGCAAATGTGTATAAGATGGTTCCGTGTCATGCAGCACATGATATGGAGTTTTTCCGTTTAAAACAGATAAAGGTGTACGGTTAATCAAATATGCATCGGTTAATACACATTCACCCCGGAAGAGAACTTTGGAATCGTAGCGCACGGGCAACATTTAGAATATGTCTATGTTTTCGTTCAACTCGTCCATTTTGTTGTGGTGTTCCGACACAAGAAGTTTGAAAAATAATCCCTCGGTCAAGAAAAAAATCTTTCATACAAACGAACTCACTTCCATTATCACTTCTAACAATTTTAACTTGTTTATTAAATTGTCTTTCAATCATAGCCATAAATAACTTAATGGTATGGAAAACTTCTGATTTATTGACAAGCAAGTATACCCAAACGGAGCGAGAAAAATCATCAACGATAGTTAAAAAATATGACGCACCACAAGAAGAAACATGTCTATAAGGCCCCCATAGATCACAATGGACAAGTTCAAATATAGATGACACTTTATTTTCACTAATAGGAAACTTATCTCGACATTGTTTTGCACGATGACACACGTCACAAGTTTGACTAAGCATTTCACTATTTTTATCTAAACTCACTTCAGGAAGTAACTTTGTGACTTCTAATGAGGGATGACCTAACCGTTTATGCCATATATCGAACGAGCGTGTTGTAGTAGTCTTAAATACTTGCACCACTGGTATATCCTCAAAGTAGAAAAGTCCTCCATCCCTTCTTTTACCCTCACCAATCACCATCCTCGTATTGCGATCCTGTATAACACATATGTTAGGTGTGAACATAACAAAACAAACGCAATGGTCTAACAACTGTGGGACAGAAATTAAATTGCACTCCAGTCCGGGTACAAACAAAACTCTTTTAAAAACAAAACCGTTTCTAAACCGTATGGTTCCTTCTTGTTGAGCTACGACGTTTCTACCGTCTGGCAATTTAACCAGAACCTGAGTTATTTCTTGCAATTCACAAAGTTCTTCCAACAAACCTGTCATATGGTCAGTTACCCCAGAATCAATAATCCAAGAATACATACCATTCATCTTTTCTGTTGATCTAGACCCTCCTGGTGCGTTCAATATTTGCATTAGTGTTTCCCATTGCTTTGTGCTAAGACCAGGACATGCCACGGCTTCTGAGTCTTTGACTTCGTTGTTTGTTGAAGCTGCTCCTATCTGTACACCATTAGCACGTGACATACTTCGACCTCCTCTTCCTCTTCCTCGGCCGTTTGATGTTCCTCTTGCATGACCACTTCCTTTTCCTTCAACACGGGGTCGGTCTCCCCACCAATCCGGATAGCCATGGATTTCAAAACAAGTTTCAGCACCATGTCCTGTTTTATGACAGTTTGTGCAACTTGTTGATTTATTCTTATACTCGGTTCGATTTTGAACAGCCATGGCCATTAGTTCATATTCGGTAGCGGATCTTGTGCCAAAATATTTGATCTTGCGGTCGCATACGTATTCTCATCAAGTCCAAGAAGAAACGTATGAACTTTTTCTTCTTCTTGCTTATTTGTAAGAATTGCTCCAAGATTGCATATACACTTGCGACACTTACATGTTGCAACCTGTTCATAGTTACTTAATTCGTCCCAGATTTGCTTCAACTTTGCATAGTAGTCAACTATTGTCATTCCTTTTTGTCGACAACTAGCAAGATCAGATTTTAGTTGTTGAACCCGAGGCCCATTGGCAATTGAAAAACGATCTTTTATGTCCTTCCACAAAACTTCTACTACTTCTTCATGTGAGATGGTAGAACGCAGCGAGGCCTCAATGATGTTTCGTATCCAAGACACCAACAACGAGTTGATCGTCCACCAATCTTCTAGGTCGTTATCGTTATTTCCTGGTTTCTTAATGGTTCCGTCAATGAACCCGAATTTCTTACGGGCTCTCAAAGCCGTTCGGATTGAACGAGACCGTTCATCATAGTTATCTCCTTTCAGTTGTACTTGAGTTATCACAAGACCTGGATTATCAAGTGATGTGATATCATATGGCAATCTCGTCTTTCGTTGTTGTGACGATTCACCTTTATCACCTTGTTTGTCGATAGTCATGATTACCGATTTCGAACCTTATGGCTCTGGTACCATGTTAAAGTCTGAATAATAACAGTTTGATGGTAAAAATTGTGCTTTCACATATGACACCATGGCCATATTTATAGAAGATTTACTTATCTTGCAAGATAAGTTACTTACATTCTAGAATGGTCCCTTAAGTATACCATAATTATGATAAACTAATATGGCAACTAGATAATAACAAATCTCTTGCTAATATATGATAAACTAACATGGAAACTAGATAATAACAAATCTCTTGCTAATAGTTACAGTCTGCTTGTCAATGGAAGTCATCTACTGTAAATATCATACAACCACTGTTACCAGGTCTTTGTCTAAGGTTATTTGACAAGCTGTGTTTAGAAAGTTATTAAGCTCCGTCAAGGTGTTTAGGTAAGCTTACTTTAAAAAAAATTGGGTGGAATAAGGCAATAAGCTTATGCTAAAGCTCCAATTTTGGAGCTTTTTGTGAATGTTTAAGCTAAAGCTTACCCAAACGCTTCCTTACTTGCATTTGGTCTCCATTGAAGCATGCAATCTAAATTTTATAAGATCCCTTTATACTTTAGTCATTTTGTGCCAATTCGTTGGTCCCGTTGACTTCCCTATGCTGCAGCAGACGGCCTATAATCATAAATTTTTACCCTTTTTTGAAAAAAACTGTCTTGTTTTACATAAAAGAACACCTTGTAAATGATTCTGTGTGTCAGTGGAAAACGCTCTGCTGCACTGGAGTTTACTTCGTGGTTCTTTGGTTTATATTACAAATCTAAATCATATCCATTCAGTGTTCTGTGTACAGTTTAATTAGCATATGTTGCTGCTCTCGTGAAAAAACAAGGGGAGGGCATAAGGTGAATGATAGAGGATTTCGTTATATATTACATAAGAGTAGGGTCTGTGATACATCATTAAATCTGTTATGCTGGTAAATAAACTGATGGGATTTTCCCTGTCCAAATTACCCTCGGAGGGCGTGTACGTGGCTTAACCGGGTATCCCGTGACCAGTTCCAACCCCAAGATGTACCTAGGGAGGTTCGAACCTGAGACCTCTTGTGAGGCCATCAGGACCTCACCTTGGTGGTAGTTTATTATTATGCTGATAAATGCTGATCCATATCACCCCGTCACTTGAGACAACTACTCAACTTAGCAAGCAGCAACAATATCAGTATCCTTACACACATCTGCGATGTACTTTCTCGTAAGAGAATTGTAGAATATTAATTGTGTTGCTGTAGCAATTAGTTTGCCTAAATTCTGCAGCTTATATATTCGTAAATCTTATATTCCTGATAAGAATCTGCTTCTTTTAAACTGATAAGTGAAATAGTTTGTTTGCGTTAACAGCTTTGCTGTTTTATTGACACATAATCTACAAAGTAAGAGTTATTACTGGAAGTACCCTTTTTTCTTTCTGTCATACCTGGGGATCTCACTTGATAATTTCTTCCGTGATTTTATCATTATCCATACTCAATCGCTTGTCTTATAATCTGTATAAAATACACCTCTCCACGCTCTGTAGAATCCTACCTTTGGCTCTTTTGGCGGCTGTACCAATTCGCTTTAAGACCGCTCCTCGATATCAAATTATATACAGATTCTCCTAGCCTGATGCTAGTTCTATAACCATCTATTTGTGGGGCTTTAGATACAACTATCTCTTCACTGACTCCGATATTCTGATTTAGATCATGTTACTGTGAGCTTTGCTAGGAGTGGTGGACCTGGCGGTCAAAATGTCAACAAAGGTTTGATATGTGTAATTCTTTCATGTAGTTTGCCTTTAGCGTCACCGACACTTCAGACTTTTCCTTTTTTTATACCAAGATTCACCCTCTTCATTTTGTTTGCAGTAAATACAAAGGTCGATATGAGGTTCAATGTCAGTGCAGCACATTGGTTAAGTGACAGAGTGAGAGAGAAAATCCTACAGACGGTTAGTCCACTGTTATTCTCATTGGTGTTTCTGATATCGTAATCATAGCATTGTGTAAGGTAGATAATCTTTATATTGAGTCGTGCATACAGTTGTAGATACGGCTTTATCTTTTCTCTGCATCAACAAAACATTTTGTTTTCAGTAAAATTCGGTAAATGCACGAGTATGTCGGTTTGGTGGAATTAATCTTAACTTTATCACATGCTTATCAATCGTCAAAACGTTTTCTTACGATCCTCATCTGCTCCTTAATCAGGAAAAGAACCGAATCAACAAAGATGGCGAGCTTGTTATTTCCTCCACAAAGACCAGAACACAGAAGTGAAATTCTATCCGTTGTCCATTCAGTTTTACATTTCAGTAATTTGATTTATAAAAACTGAATGTTACAAGCTTATTCTATTTTATCTTTTTTTTACTTACAGGGGTAACATTGAGGATGCTTTGGAGAAACTACAGGTAACAATAAAAGAAACTTTGTTATCAGATTCGGTAAATTTTCATTAATAGAGGTTTATATTAGTGTTTTATGATTTGTGATTAAATATGATAGGCGATCATTGATGCTGCTTCATACGTGCCACCTCCTCCATCAGAAGAACAAGTAAAAAAGATTACCAAAATGTAAGGCCTTTTACTAGTATCGTAGTTTTCCTATATTACAACTGGCATCAAAATCAATACGTTTTCTTTTTTGCTGAACAGAGCCGCTGCAGCTGAGCATAAAAGGCTGCAGAACAAAAAGGTACTTTCACAGAAGAAAGCATTCAGAAGAAGCCGGGACAGTTACGATTGAGGTTGAAGACGCAAGAACATATATCAATGTAAGATGGCACCATCGTGTTACTTTTGGTTATAATTCCTATATAGGGCTTTTCCAGAGGAGAACATAGAATGAAATTAGGTGATTGGTACGTTACACGTACAATTGGTCAATTCAAACTAGCAGTCATCAAAACCTCAAGTCCTCAACTCCTCAATATCTCTAGAAACTAAAAAATCTATTAGGAAAATACACTAGTGCATTGATGCGAAGGTAGAAATTGGTTTTCATAATTTCACCACATTTGTAAAGAGTCAACCAAT
>BQNB010145491.1:0-16712 GCA_026074375.1 Tanacetum coccineum
GGTATCTAGACATAGGAAAGCTGAACATGAATTGACGGCTTAATCGGGAAGATAGTAACTTACCGATTCACTCTTACCATGTTGTCTACTTTAAGACGCTTTGGTAATAAGAACGACTAGTGCAACTGCGAAACCCTGTCCAGGAGATTCTTCGGAATTCTACCTGATCACAGACAGTATTTATACTGAATAACGGGAAACCGTAGTTGTTACAACCGTAATCAACGAAGTGACAAAGCCACTTTCGTCCATATATGTTGTTTATCACTAACCCATTTATGCAGATTTCCTGATGGTGGTAGCAGTTTCCTTATGTCAAGTCGAAGCCAATACCACATGCTCATACTCGACTAACATATATAAAGACATCATGAAATCTCAAGTACATGTTTCAAGACTTCCGCTACTCTGGTACCGTACGTCTTTCTTGAAGTGACGAAGTATTAAGTTTATACCGTACGAAGTGTTAAAGTTAAATAATATCAAGAAAGATGGTTATACGCGCTTTCAACATCAAGAACAGTATGAGCATGTTGGTCCAGAAGTCACAAGATCACAAGAAGACAAAAGATCACAAGATGATGATAAAAGATTATACTTGGTTGATGATCTCAAAGAAGTTCTAAATCACATTCATATCAAGTCAAAGCTTAAAGTCAATGATCAGTACATCAATTCACAAGTTAAAGATTGAAGTTAAAGACTACGAGTTCAAGACTAAAGTCAAAGCATAGTATGCTAAGGTTAAGTTTTTGTAAATTGGAGTGACCTCCCTTAGGGGGAGATTTTTAGGAATATGAAAAGTATCGGTCACTTCTAATATAGATAGTCGTCGCTCATAGATTAATCATATGTAATATTAGTAAGCTAACCGGGCCAAAGACACATGAAAAGCCCATAACTTAAGCTCATGGCCAGTTACAAGCTTGATGTATAAATACCCTCTTCACACATGGAGTGATGGTCATTAAGACTCCCAAACCTTGTATTTGTCAATTATATGTTCCTAGGAATTCTAGAATGCTAAATAGGCCTAGTTATGGGCTTTAAGCCCATTAGAGATCAAGCCTAGCCTTGGAAGCCCACTTAAACCCAAGGCTAGCCCATGTATACAACTATATAAATCCCTCTCCATGTGTGGAGAGGGTGTTGCTCATTTTTTTACTTACATTAATGTGTAGCCATTTTCTTTTGTTTATTTCTCTCTCTAAAACATCATTCTCTCTCTCTAAATTTATTAGAAACACACATCCCCTCCCAGAATAATAATCAAATCGCATTACCGCAAGACGGTCAGGTAACTGGGGATAATGGTCCCTAACTACAGTATGACGAGAGCCTAAGAAACCGAAAAAATTTTTATTAATTTATAAGAGAATGTTCCCTAGAGCACACGTAAAGTAACCCATATCAAATTAATCTCAAGGAACAAACCAAAATGTGCCATCCTATGACCCCCGATAAAAAGAATTTGTGATGGTAGGGTAAGAATTTGTGGGGTATCTAAAACTGGGAATTAGCAGTTTTGGTACTTGCAACATACGAATAATGATAAGAAGAAATATAAAAGGCGAAAAGGACATTTTTTTTGATATTCCTTTTAGCAAAATACGAAAAAGCCAAACCAAACAATATATTGGGATAATAGATTACTGCTGAATGGTGTATATTAGTCCCCTCATCAATAAGTCCTCCTTCTCAAGAATCAAACAAACCGAGACCTATGAGATATATACCTTAGGGGATGGGGATATTGATTAAGGGTCGGGCAGACATACATAGTGAACCTGTGAAAGAACACTATTAAAATTTGGTTAATTGATTGTTTCCCAAGATAACACTGCAATTGCGTAAATAACCCACAGGCCATAGGAGCTTTGATGATTACAAGGGAATAAATTTAGAAAAGATAAGCTAGTTGATGAGTATGAAACTTGGAATAGGGAAGAAAGCGGGACAACTTCAACGATCAAGGATACGCACGGAGAATATTGTAAACAAGTGGGCATAATAGAAAATTATGAGTTGAACACAATTAAGAGTTTCGAAAATGAAGAGTGTGAGGAAATAGGAATAGCGGGACAAAGACTAAACAATCCACCAGAAGTACAAGTAGAGACTTTCGAGGTAAGAAATACTTCTCTTAAAGGGTAGGACAAAGTTTCATTTGTGTTACCAAAGACTTGGATAATATTCTTTTACCTCTATAGGAAGGAAGAAAGGAACATAATATAAATTAAGGAAATGATCCAAAAAGAAATAGACAAAACCGTATTATGGTCCATAGTCTAACTTAAAAGACTCGATAATAAACAAAAGTCTTGTCCGGAGACAACTCGACTTAATTTTAATGAAATTTTCTTTTTGCATTAGTTGTTTGCATGTTTTCTTACTTTGTTTACAGGATCCAGCAGTAAGAGGCAATTATCGAGGCTGCTCGTACTCATAATCATGAGGGTGAGACCTTGCTAAATCTTGCAGCAGTTAAGACGTAACAACTTTAGTTTTACCCGTAACCACTACATATATACAGGCCGCAAACCAATTTCCCTTGATACGCCGTAACACCTGAAATTAATTTTTTTACACTTAGTATTACTACGAAACCGCATTTCACGTTACGTCGATACACCGTCCTCCTGATCCTTAAAATTTAAGTTTAAAACATGGTCTAAACTTATATACGTAAATGGACTTTGAGGGCTTAAGTTTCATTTCTGGAAGCCTCACGAGACTAAAACTCGTCCCACTTGGGCCAGCCAAGTGGTAAAAGGCTTGTGGCAGTATGCAAATGCAACCGTGATTCCTACGAAAGTGAGGTTAAAGGTTTGTATCCATGTTACACTTCATAATTCTTGTAGAATGATTTTATGCTTTGGTTTGTTATGTGATCACAAGAGATAAAGAGCTGGCGGGAAGACAGAGATAATCTAAAAGATTTTTGCCAAATTTCAAATCTCGAAGCAATGCTCAGAGAGTTTCTTGTCTTAATTCTACTCTTTTTTTATTTTATTTCCTTAATGTACAATAGGGACATTGTACAATTCAAGTGGGGGGATGGGAGTAGAATTAATACTTGACGTATGTTTTGCCTTCGATTTTCTAGTTTTCTTTGAAAATTATGCAATTTTAAAAATTTGACAAATGTTTTCTTAAATAACTAGAATTAATACTTAGGAATGGCACATCTCTCCTTTAATAATTAACTTGGTAGATTTATGCCTAATATTTACCGTTTTCCACCATGATTACTGCAAAAATCCACCAGAAAAAAGAAAAAAAAAAAAAAGAAAAAAAATTTTATTGAGTCGTCCGGTATATTGTAACTTTAGAACTTGGCCTGTACATCAATTCGAGACCTAATTAATTGATTATGCAGGAATGATATTCTAGAAGGCAACACTTAGGAAATCACCCAAATACCTTATATGTGTGTTTTATCGACATGTTTACACTGCTTGTCGACCTCCGTGAAAACTCTTTTTGTTTCACCATTATTAGTGCAAGATACCCTAAATCACCTATGTTGAAAGCCAATCTATGTTTTCACCCTACTCTATATGTTTTGTTACACCATTTCACCTTAGCCTACCCTGTAGTCTTTATTTTCTTTGTGTTGAAATCTCTGGCTACTTAAGTCCATGTTTCGGGGGAATGGGAACGAGAATTATATGCATTCGTGGAAGACCAATTATTAACTTCGACATGTTTAACTCAAGTGATGGGATATGCATGTAATATCGGATGTTGCAGGGGCAATAATTAAAGATATAAACTCCTGTAACATTTGCATATTATGAAGAAAATAAAAAAAAGGGTGAAACAAAAAGCCACCCATGTGCTAAAAATGTAAAGATGGTACAAAATAAATAAAAATAAAAATTGGAGCTAATGGCCCATTATTGCACCAAGACATCTCAGTGATTATGAAAGATGACAGCTTAGTCAAGCCCATATTACACCAAGACATACCGAGCTAGATACTTACGAAGAATGGAGCTAGTAAGCCCATTATGAATATCAGATTTTCGAATTAAACTCTGGACCCATGGATGGGCCAGTAGCTAGTTTATGACAACCTTGGATTACTTTAGACTATTTGTTTTGTGTTTTTCCTGTTAACAACCAATAAAATGTGTAACCATGTCTATCCATAACCCTTTTATCACCCTTTGAAACCATATTACCCTTGTTGCTTTCAAGAATTATTTAGACCCTAATTCTAACTAGTGTAGATTTGTGTATTATCCAAGCCTATGAAAGAATACATGCTATGACTATGCAATTGAGCGATCACCCCGAAAATGAAACACTTAGAGTAGTAGGAGAGTTGAGTGACTTTTTATCCTCTTTTTGTGAGGAGTTCGGCTTTGATGTTTTCTAGCATAGAGTATTTTATAAATACATTCTTGAAGTATATTCTCGAGAATCTTTTATGAAATGTACTAATAGGTTTCACTTGAGGGCAAGCAGAAGTCAAGTGGGGATATTTGATAACATCAATATTGAATATCTTTTGGTGGCAAAATACCTCAATTTATATACTTGCAAATGTTCACTAACACTCAAAAACGAGATAATTTCTATCATTTGCGTAAGTTTTCAGGTGAAAATGCAGGAAAGTGGACAATAAACAAGGGAAAAAAGGACTCAAAAGTGAAAAATATTTGAAGACTGTTATGGCTTGAACACCAATATGAGTTACGCTGTAATATAAATAAGCAAGTACGAAGATCAAGGACAAGATACGACGTAACACCATAACTAGTTTTACGCCGAAACATAAATATCGTAAGAAATCTTACCATTGATAGAGTTATGCGTAACACCTATATGGTTCCGCCGTAACCATGAAGAACTATAAAAATGGAAGGAAGATCACGTACTTTTGCACATATTTGAAGTGTTACGGCGTAACAACCATATCTGGTTACCGGCCGTAACAATTGCTTATTTATGGAATGTCGGTAAGAAGGTTAACGGCGTACCAATTTATAAGTATACGCCGTAACAGGACAATCGATAACACTAATAAATAGCCACATTCAAGCTATTCCGAAACACATCTCTACACACCCAGCCAATTGGAGATAGCGACAAAGGCTTCTAACTTCAAAGAATTTCCACCTAGAGACCAAGAGAGAATCACACTTTACTTACTTGTTGTATTAGATCGATCAAAAACGAATAACTGTAAGAATAATTGAGATTTCAATCTAAATTTCTACTATTTCTCTTTTGGTGATCTTTCCGTTACCATGATCAAAGCACTTAAAAGTGTTGGCCTAATTAAGTTAATTCTGTTTTATGATGTTTGTATTCTTGTTAGATTATGGTGTCCTTTATGAAATCCTGACTATCGTGAACCCTGGGTTTTGGTAGTATGTGCAGTTTGGACCTGGCTTGCCCATCATTAGATTTATTTAGTCAATATGGATCCAACGGGTACTAAGCGCAGGAACACTAACTCCTTACTAACACGTAAGGGAACAAACCGATCACCAGATGTGCACTCATCACTCAATATACTTAAAAAGCACAAGAACTCTTTCAGAAGGGTTAATAATCTGCATAGTTTTAGATAAGTTTTAGTATGTTGGGAATTAATCATTGGCAGCATAGATACCTACCTCCCAGTCGATTTGAGACTGATTCAAATCGCATGAAGTATAGGGATAGAACTAAATAACATAAATCAATTTATTTGACCTTAGAAACACTAATGAAACCATATGATTAACATTGCAAGGAAAAATGTTTATATAACAATATAATGAAAGTAACTAGGTTAGCAAGTTTTCTCTCTTGATATCTCCAACTCTTTTAATTTTCTGTTATTTATTTTATTATTTATTTATTTCAAATCAAAAACCATTTTATAAACGTGACATTTCAAATTAAAACTAATTACAACTTAGCTCTTGGGACAACCTCGAATTTACCATTCTATACTACTCATGATCGGGTTCTCTGCCCGTTAGTGCGTTGTCAGGTAGATCGAGTTTTATAAATTAAAAACTCGGTAAAAATATATTTTAAAAGAAAATACGCATCAAGTTTTTGGCGCCGCTGCCGAAGAGCTAAAAATAGAATATTTTGATTATTTTTTTTTTTTTTTGATTATTTCCCTTCTTTTCCCTGAATTTCTCTATCTCTGAGGAACTATGGCAGGAATTAAGACGTAGCTACTCTCACATGAAGACAATACCTATTATTGTCATAGATAAAACCAGGCACCAGGCATGTGTTAAAGCCCCGAAATCGGAGCATGCATTTTTTGTAAAATCAAGAGTCAAATGATCAAGTCGCGAATTGAGGGAAGACACCTTTCCTTTAGAGACAAAGACGAGGTGAATCTCGATGATCACACTTGATCGGGTCCCAGTCATCGTTGGCTTATTCAATATTCCCGAGTCTCTAAACGACGTGTCATGCGCCGAGTTTTTTCCCTTTACTCTTTACCGGAATCGCAAAATGGATGGGTGACAGACTCGCCCCAAGAACTATCAATACATGTGATCTCCTCAAAAAGGCCTTTATCCAAAGGTATTGTCCACCTTTCATGACAGCAAAGCAGCTTGAAGATATTCATAACTTCAAGCAAGAAGGAGACGAATCATTATACCAGGCCTGGGAGCGGTATAATGACCTTCTGTACAAGTTGCCCTACGCATGACATTCATATAATCATCAAAATGTAAATAACTATTTATAAGGGTTAGAGCACTATGAATCGTCAACTGCTTGATCGCAGGACATATCCCAGGATGAGAACTGCCAAAAGAAGCTCTAACAGGATTCAAGACCATAGGCTGACTCATCTCAAAAATGGCACGACGGAACAACAAGCAGGAAACGTCATAGAGCAAGAGTAGCAAAGGATAGACTGGTCTTCCTTGGTAATAATATACGAGGTGCGGGACAACGCTGGGAAAGAAGACCTGAAGAAGCTAAAGAAAAGAGTCTCAAGGCAATCCAGTAGGTCAAGTGTCCAACTTTTATGAACGGACCTCACACCTCGACAAGGAATGTCCCCTCAACGAGGAAGTTAAACAAGTGAAGAAGTCCGATATGGAAGAACTTGGACTGAACCATTGCTTTTATGGGAACATATAGGAAAGTTTCTTGTAGGACCACACTGGTTACAAACTAAAGATTGATAACCGTCACTCTATGGCGAAAGAGAGGCAAAGCTTAGAAAACTATTAGCTAAGCATCAAGAGGAATCTGCACAAGAGTAACTGCGAAATGGAGGTATGATTTAAAGAAGCTTCAAGAGAATGTTGAAAAGCGGTTACTACTATGAATTCAAGCGCCTGCAAAAAATTTATAACCCAGATCAAACAATGACTAAGGAAATATCATTCTGTATAAAACCTTAGCTCGATGCCGATAACAAATTAAAACAGTTATTGTGAGCAACTCATGGAACATCTGGGCTCAATAAACTTCATGGAGTGTCCTTTATATCGGGACCTGAAAGTTATACTCCTGAAGTTTTACAACATCAACTGCCACCTAAAGAGTTAAATCCAAGAAGCTTCACACTCCCCTGCATGATCAGTAAATTTAATTTTTATGCCATAGCTGACCTTGGTGCTAGTATTAATGTAATGCCTAGGAGTAATATTGAAGAGGAGTCGAGACGACTGTGTCAAAGATCAAGACCCCTCCGCTGGATCAGACCGAGGAAAAAAGAAGAAAATCAAGTCAAGATGTTAAGTGGCTCTTTAGATTCAAGTCAAAGGAAAAGAAGTCTGCAAGGACCGTCTATGAATGACTCCTTCCCAGCACTGCAACAAAGATTCTTCTATAAATCTGCCCAAGCAGAGGAGCCAAGTCATACTGTTGAAGACTCAAGAATGCAACAAGATCAGGAGTTTGTCACGGGAGACAATGATGAACAATCCGCTGACAAGGAGGTTACCAAAGCCGATTGGTTCAAGAAACCCTAGCACTCCACAACTCCTGATCCCTGATTGGAGTAAGAGACGCGACAAGTATGACTGTTCGACCTCCTCAGACCTGGATCAGTCAAGCTGAGCGCATTGTTAACGAACCTCCCCTTATATTATGATGAAGCTTAATGATCTTCAATCTTGATTTCTCTGCATCCATAAATCGCTTAAATTAAAATCTGACTCAAAAAATTTTGTGGACCGTATTCAACCTGCTCAAAAGGCACTTGCAGGAGTATTACGGAATTAAGTATCGATCTAGAAGATGTTTTCCAAAGCAACAACTGAATGACTTGACTGGCATAACCCCGAAAACAAACCGTATCCGTTCGATCTCAGAAAGCCTCTTTCGTTAATTCAAGATCATCGAGGACATCAAATTATCCCTACGGATGACTTTATTAATAAAGATCTAGAATATCTGATGGGTGGAGATTTAAGCAGACAATACTCAACTCTATGAAAAAGACAAAACCACTACTATGACTAAAATAGATTGAAGACATGGTTCAAGAAATTGTGGAGTCCCGGGCAGGTAGAAATATATCAACAAGCTTACCTGGGCACTTACACTAGGGTCCCAAACGCCAAAGATTATTTATGGATATGGCATAACCTGACTTCATCCAAAGATGTTTACTCCAGAAGAAGAATCATTGCGACAACCAGACTTAAAATTATGAAGATGTATGACTACGGTCACCTGGAAGAGATTGAAGTTCGTCGAGATGATCAGAAGTTATATACGTTTAAAGAAGGTGATTTCAAAAGACTACGTCTACAAGACATTGAAGACATATTACTTCTACTCTTTCAACAAAAGCTGACCAATCTCACAATTAACAAACGGTATGATTTAAATGTGGTATTACGTATGTACACCAGACTGTATAAACATTCAAAGGCGTCGGGCTGGGAAGATCTATCACGATAGGTGTCAAAAAGTTTACCAAAAGATAGCTCCTCTCACGTAAAGCCCGACCCATACAGATCGAATCTCATGAAACAAAGCTGCATACACATCACACACAGAGCCCCCCCCCCCCCCCTCATGAAAAAAGGTAAAGTGAGATTAACGAAAGGTCCGACTAAAGGCAAGCTAGAACTGGAACAAACTCCAACACGGTACTAGTTTAATGAATCTCCGTTATGCGCTAAGAGGTTGGAAGAATTAAAAAGAAAAGTTAAACAAAGGTGAAAAGCAAAGAAGCCCTCCTACAAAGATATAGAACCAGGAAACCGGGTCAATACATTTGATCTGTCTAGAATCACAAAGAGCAAGAGAGTGCCTGACATTAAATGACGACATCAATGGCGAACCACACAGTGAGATCAATGCACAACCCTCCCATAGCACTCAGAATCTCTCAGAAAGATTTCTAGTTCATTTCTCACGGAGAGTACATGTATTTCTATCATCTTTCTCACTCTGAGTTAGTTGTGTATAAAAAAGTGGCATGTTTGCTCTAGGCCTCCGGATCACTAACACCAAGTGCACTATTGAGTCTAGGAGCCACAGAGATCATCCATAAATCTCAATAGGAACACTTGTTCAAAATTATGCTTGATTCTTCACAACAATGCGAACTACAAGAAAAAATATTATAAGGTCCAACTCATTATCCATTGTGATATCGCCAGAACAACCTGAGTGATACTAAAGTTTTCACAGTGAAATAAAAATCCTGCTTGAGCCAACATCAAACAAGCTCTTGGTAGGTGACATGTGATATCATATACGGATCAAGCTTGTGATACTGGATATCGATTCGGTCCAGCTTATGAATTGATGAATTTTGAAAAAGATAAAACTGTTGGTGTGTCATAAAAACCATTTGCATTTTGACACACCGACTGAATTTCTAATCAATTTTGTCAATCTTATAACCAATCTTATGTCCATGGGAAGCCTCGCAAGGGTATCTGGACATAGGAAAGTTGAACGCAAATTGACGGCTTAATCAGGTGGTTAGTAACTTACCGATTCACTCTTACCGTGTTGTCTGCTTTGAGACGCTCTGGTAATGAGAACGACTACTGCAGCTATGAAACCCTGTCAAGGAGATTCTTTAGAATTCTACCTGATCACATACAATATTTATACTGAATAACGGGGAACCGTGGTTGTTACAACCGTATTCGACGAAGTGACAAAGCCACTTTCGTCTATATATGTTGTTTATCACTAACCCATTTATGTAGATTTCCTAACGATGGTAGCAGTTTCCCGATGACAAGTCGAAGCCAATACCACATGCTCATACTCGACCGACATATATAAAGACATCATGAAAGCTCAAGTACATGTTTCAAGTCTTCTGCTACTCTGATACCGTACGTCTTTCTTGAAGCGACGAAGTATTAAGTTGATACCGTACGTCCTATATAAAGTGACAAAGTGTTAAAGTTAAAGAATATCAAGAAAGATGGTTACACACGCTTTCAACATCAAGAACAGTATGAGCATGTTGGTCCAGAAGTCACAAGATCACAAGAAGGCAAAAGATCACAAGATGATGATAAGAGATTATGCTTGGTTGATGATCTCAAAGAAGTTCTAAATCACATTCATATCAAGTCAAAGATACAAGTCAAAGCCTAAAGTCAATGATCACTACATCAATTCACTAGTTAAAGATTGAAGTTAAAGACTACGAGCTCAAGACTAAAGTTAAAGCATAGTATGCTAGGTTTAAGTTTTTGTAAATTGGAGTGACCTCCCTTAGGGGGAGATTGTTAGGAATACGAAAAGTATCGGTCACTTCCAATATAGATAGTCGTAGCTCGTAGATTAATCATATGTAATGTTAGTAAGCTAACCGGGCCAAAGACACATGGAAAGCCCATAACTTAATCCCATGGCCGGTTACAAGCTTGATGTATAAATACCCTCTCCACACATGGAGAGGGTGTTGGTTGTTCATTTTTCTCACACTTAATGTTAAACCTAGTATTATATGAAGTGATGGTCATTAAGACTCCCGAACCTTGTATTTGTCTATTATATGTTCCCGAGAATTCTAGAATGCTAAATGGGCCTAGTTACGGGCTTTAAGCCCATTAGAGATCAAGCCTAGCCTTGGAAGCCCGCTTAAACCCAAGGCTAGCCCATGTACACAACTATATAAAGCCCTTTCCAAGTGTGGAGAGGGTGTTGTTCATTTTTTTACTTACATTAATGTGTAGCCATTTTCTTTTGTTTATTTCTCTCTCTAAAACATCATTCTCTCTCTCTAAATTTATAAGCAATTTTGTGTGTGTTTGATTGTGAAGTGATAAGCTAACATGTGGTATCAAAGCCTATGGTTATCTAGTGATTGTGTTTACTTATCTAGCTTATTTCAAGCTTATTTTTCTTGCAAAATTCGTCCTTGTTTTTTTGTTTTGGTTTAAAAGTTTTGAGAAAAAATCAAGATTTGTGGCTTTGTTTGTGGTTAGATTCAAAAAAGGTTTGTACTTTGGTGTTCTAAACGTGCCATAGTATCTTATTTGAAGTTGGTCAGCTTATATCAATAGCTTATTGTGGTTTAGAAAGTTTCTCAAACTTTTCATACTAGAGAGTTGTCTTGTGTTCTTGGTAGAGAGTTGTGTTCAATCAAAAAATAATTGTTTGTTTATTTTCTATAATCCAAACAAGTACAACAGGTACGAAAGTGACTTACTTGCTCGAAAGTGACTTGTTTGGCATCATTCATTTTAGCAAGTTAGGCAGTAAAGCAACGAGTTAGTGCAGAGAGTTATCAGAAGTAGAGAGTTATCAGATAGCGAGTTATCAGAAGTAGAGAGTTAGCAGAGTAGAGAGTTATCAGTAGTGAGTTAGCAGGTCCTTTGAAGAAATTTTCCAAGGTCAAAGTCAAACATTACGCTACCAAAAGTTTTCCAAAGTAGCGAGTTGACAGAGACTTTCATCTAGCAACTTGTCATTCATTTTAGCGAGTTGTATTAGCGAGTTGTGACATGGACAAATTGAAGACCTTATCTATGCTGATTACTAAACGTTACTCTGCCGATTTTAAAACTCGTTAGCAATATGTCATAATTCCTTAGTGACTTGAACCGTAACAAACAAACTTGGACCATTGATCATTAAGGACTTATAATTTATACTTAAACTTTAAAGGTTCCTAACTCACCAATATCAAACAATCTTCATTTCACGGTTTCTTCTTGACTTTGTAAAATCCCCGTAAAGGTTTACACTTTTCCGATTTTAGTCATAGATTTGTAAAATCCCGTGTTATCCCAAGGACTTAACCAATTTAACTTTAATCAAGCAAATCACAATCACTGAAAGGATCCATACTTATCATTTCACATCAATCTTTCAAAATGTCAACTCAACAAGACATTTATGCGGCCGGTTCTGAAAACCGCCCTTCTATGCTTAACAAAGAGAACTATGTTTCATGGTCATCACGTCTTCTTCGTTATGCTAAGAGCAGACCAAATGGAAAGTTAATCTACAACTCCATTATGAATGGTCCATATGTCAAACGAATGATTCCTGAACCAGGTGATCCAGGCCGTACAGTTCCTGTTCCTGAAACGTTTCATGAACAAACTGATGATGAACTTACAGAAGCAAAAAATTAAGCAAATGGAAGCTGGTGATCAAGCAATTCAGAGCATTCTTCTCGGTCTTCCCGGAGACATATATGATGTTGTTGATAGTTGTGAAACTGCTCAAGAAATCTGGTTATGTGTTTAGCAGATGATGAAAGGTTCTGACATTGGAATTCAAGAGAAAAAAGCTAAGTTGTTTAATGAGTGGGAAAGGTTTACTTCCACTGATGGGGAATCGATTGAGTCTTACTATCATCGTTTCTTAAAACTGATGAATGATTTCAAGAGAAACAAACACTTTCCAGAAAAGATTGCCAGTAATCTCAAATTCCTAAAGAACTTACAACCAGAATGGAGTCGACATGTTACCATTGTTCATTAAACAAAGGACTTGCATACAGCAGATTACACTCAGCTGTATAACTTCTTGAAGTACAATCAAAAGGAGGTAGATGAACTAACAGTTAAACGACTGGCAAAATCACAAGATCTTTTAGCACTCATGGCCAATTCAAACAATTCCTTCAAGTATCCAGTGCCTCGCCCTGATCTACCATCATCTAGTACCTACATACAACAACCTCTACCCATCAACAACAACTATAACCCACAACCATCATTCAATCATAACTACATGCAACAACCTATGCTAAATCTCAAAGACATTATAGACCCTACAACTGCAATGAATACGACACTTGCTTTAATGGCCAAGGCATTCAAACTAAACTACTCTACACCAACCAACAACAACTAGAGAATTTCATCCAACCCTCGAAATAGGCAGATTGCTCAGCCGGGTATGAACTTAGGTTAAGATAATCAAATGCAGATGGTTAGAGGAAATGGGGGAATCAATTTAGACAGTATGATGGGTAGAATGTAGGGAATCAGGTTGTTCAGAATGCAGTTCAGAATCCGGGTGTTCAGAATGTTAGAAATCAGAATGGGGTAATTGTTGTTCTAGATATAGCTCATCAGAATGGAAATGGTAATGTTGTAGCAGTACAGGATGAGGGTAATGTAAATGGGAACAATTGTAATCAGATAAGGTGTTACAACTGCAGAGGATTGGGTTATCTTGCTAGGAACTGTACAGTCAGACCAAGGAGAAGAGATGTTGCTTATCTTCAGACCCAGTTGCTGATTGCTCAAAAGGAAGAAGCAGGAATCCAACTACAAGCTGAAGAGTTTGATTTTATGGCTGCTGTGGAGGATCTGGATGAGATTAAGGAAGTCAATGCAAACTGCATTTTGATGGCTAATCTGCAGCAAGCATCTACATCGGGTACTCAGTCTGATAATGCTCCTGTCTAGGACACAGACGGATCAGCTGAGGTACAACTTCATGAAAACTGCTATAATAATGAGATATTTAATATGTTTACTCAAGAGGAGCAGTATACTGAGCTACTCGAGCCTATTCCTAAACCACACCAAGTACCATAGAATGACAATAATGTTATTTCTGAGGTTTCTAGTGTGAAACAAGGTGGGGGAACAGTAGAACAACATTCTGCAAATGTTGAGGAAACACGTGCATACCATGAATCATTATTTCATAATTTAGCTGCTAAAGTTGAGAAAGTCAACTCGGTCAATCGCAAAATGAAAGAAAAAAAATATTGAATTGACCACTAAGCTTGCTAGATATAAAAATCAAGAAAGGTGTTTTGAAATTAGTCAAGAAAAATATGACAAACTTGAAAGATGTTATCAACAGTCTGTTTATCAAGAACAATGTCTTTCTAAAAAGATAAATGCACTTTATTTAAGTTCAGGTAAACAAATAACGGCTTTGAATGAGGAAATTTCAAACTTAAATAAACAGCTTTCAAAGGAAAAATCAACCGTTTCTTCTCTTCAAGAAGAAAAGAAAAGGTTGAAGTCTGATTTCAAAATACGCGAAGACGAGCTTCTTGATAAACAAATTCAACTTGAGAATAAAGTAAAGGAATTAGATAATATCTTGATTAAAACGGGTCAATCGATTCAAACGATGCACATGCTTTCACCTAAGCCAGACTCGTTTTACCATACCGAACAGAAAATGGCTTTGGGTTATCAAAATCCGTTTTATCTCAAGCAAGCTCAGCAAAAACAACAGAGTTTGTATAATGGCAAAGTTCTATTAGAGAAGCATGATCCTCCGACTGTATATGATTCGGAGGAGACACTGGAACTTGCTCAAGAGAGTCGCTTAAAAATGCAACTATTAAACAAAGAAATAAAACCAGCAAATTATACAAAGATTAATCATCTTTTGGGGGTTTTTGTTTCTCAAACGGCCAAGTCACGTGAAGAGTTGTATCTTTCAAATACTTTTAATACGGCCAATGTTTCTAAATCAACTTCAATACCAAATGAAGAGTTTTCGGATGACACTACACCAAGTGTTGCACGGAAATTCCTGAATGAGGTAAAAAAAACACCATTGTGACCCTTCAACGCGTTGTCAAACAAAAAATGACTTTGGATATACACAATTGGTCATCTTCTGCTTACCAAGAGATTCATAAAATTGTAAAAGATTAAATTTTCCCTATTGTTAACCAAGTTGATGCTAGAGTGCAAAATTTCAAAATACAATTTTTGAAAGAAGCAGCCAAATTTGTTCGAGACTTTCAATCTCTTACAAATGAAGCTGATGAATATCTTGCTAAGCACAAGGCATTAGAATTGGAAATTGAGCGTCTCTTGAGAGCAGTTGTCAGTCAGGATATTATGTCTATCGTGCAAAATAATTCTGTTATAGATACTTCAAATCTCCAAACTGAGCTTGATCGTACGAAAGAACGTTTTGAAAACTGTATCATTAAAAAGGAGAATGAATATGCTAAACTTTGGAATGATTGGTACAAAAAATGTGAAGAGTGTAAATATGACAAAATTTCGTACGATAAAGCTTACAATGACATGCAACAAAAGATCGAACGATTGCAAGCTCAGTTGGGAGATCAAAAGGGAAAAAGTAAGGATACTCCATGTGTATCAGATACCCTTGATCCTTTGTTTCAGAAACTTGAAAATGAGAACGTGGAATTGGAGTTTCAGATTAGGAATTATGAAAAAGAAAATGCTCATCTCAAGGCTGTCTATAAGAACCTTTTTGACTCTATCAATGTGACACGGACTCAAACCAAAACAATAATTGACTCTTTGCAAAACAAATTACATGACACGATTTATGAAAATGCTAAGCTAAGAGCCCAGTTATTCGATAAGGTTTCTGAACAAAAGGACACCACTCGTGGAACGAGTGCGAATACTAAGTTTGCAAAGCAATCAATCTTGGGAATACCACCTTCTTCTTCTAGACCCAAACTGTATGTTGTCACTCCTCTACCTAAATCTACGGCTATTCCCAAGGTTGGTGAGACGAATGCTCTGTCAAATCAAGTCACTTCAAACTCGGTTCCTTCCTCTCAAGAATTAAAAGTTATGGAAAATGATAATGTGATTGCCCCTGGAATGTTTAGGATTGATCCCCGTAATACCTCTAGGGAAAACAAATTTGTGCCTATCCACAACGTTAGAGCAAGCGTTTGGACAAATCCGATCACTATGTCACAACCTCATGTCATCTCTAAGAAAGTTGTTAATTCTGACTCAAATGGTTTCTCTTCTACAGGAGTAGACGTCACTACTAAGACCAGAAGGCCACAGCCTAGGAGCAATACAAAGAATGATAGGGTCACTTATGCATCCTAGAGTAGTTGCATTAAGAATAAAGAAGTTGAAGTAGAAGAACACCATAGGAATTTATTGCTTTCTAAGAATCCAAAACCTATGTCATTTGTGTTATCCCACTAGTTTAATCCATTACACAACTATAATCTATACCAAGATGCTAGAAAATGAGAAGAAATCTTAGAGAGAGAAAGTAGAGAGAGAAACAAAGAGAATATTGGATTAGAGAGAAAATGGGAAGTTACAAGTGTGTGAAAATGTAACCAACACCCTTCACCAAGTGTGGTGAAGGGAATTTATACCCTAGCCTTCTAGTTGGCTTATGGGCTTGTAAGTTGGGCCGGGCTTGGCATAACTTGGGCTTTGAGCCCGAAACACGGACAATATTAGATTACAATCCAAGCCCGTTGAACCCGACTAGCCTATTTGTTGGAAACACGAAAAGTGTCGGTCACTTCCAAGTTGTAACAGGTCTTAGCTCGTAGTTAGTATAATGATTAG